>CM014090.1:1423424-1470872 GCA_004119915.2 Collichthys lucidus | reverse complement strand
CACAAGAAGCTTTAACACAACGTCTAATATTAACCGGAGTGATGCCTCGAGCGTTTATCTGCTGATCTGAAGTTACCTCTGTTGGACCTCCATGTTCACGTGCAGCAGCAGACAGTGAGAGAGGATGATTGTTATTTTGTGTTTTCATGTGTAATGTTGTCATGTCTGCACTGTGACATGAAAAATCTGACAGAGAAACTATTTATGAAGCTTTTGTTGGACTCGTTGCAGCGGTTGGTAACTGTTTGTTCACCTCTCTGTCTGTGAGGCGTCCTCATCTTCTCCTACATCCATCCCCCCATCCTCCATCCATGTCAGTCAGGAATGACACACACACACACACACACACACACACACACACACACACACACACACACACACACACACACACACACACACACACCTCTGAATTACTGAATTCCACACACTCTTTTGGCCTCTTCCTTTCTTTCTTGGACAAAAGTCACCTTTCCTGTCAGGAGGCTGAGAGTGTGTGTGTGTGTGTGTGTGTGTGTGTGTGTGTGTGTGTGTCTGTGTGTGTCTGTGTGTAATAGGCACACTTCCTCACCTTAACATTGTTATCACACTGGTGACAGGTCTAATTCATTCTTCTCACACACATAAACACCACCACACCACACACACACACACCACACCCACACACAACACCACACACACACACACACACACACACACCACACACACACACAGGACAGACCTACTAACCACAGTGAGAGTTGAGAACAATCCATTGCTGTCTCTTTCTATCAAGTCCTTTATCTGTGACTGGCTGAACTCCACTGTGTGTGTGTGTGTGTGTGTGTGTGTGTGTGGGTATATATATATATATATATGGAGTATAATATATATATATATGTGTGTGTGTGTGTGTGTGTGTTCTCTGACGCAGAGCTGTTAAATTGCTATCTTTAAGGTGACCTCCCCTGCAGACAGCAGATATAACACTTAACTACGACTGGACACCAGAGGATACGTGTGTGTGTGTGTGTGTGTGTGTGTGTGTGGTGTGTGTGTGTGTGTGTGTGTGTGTGTGTGTGTGGTGTGTGTGTCTTTGCATATGTGTATGTGGTAACTCTCTGAACATTATAATTGTGTGTTATTATTAATATTTGACCTGTTTAATTAACAGGCGCTCGCTGACAGCAGGAGCAGAGGACGGTCAGGGGGTCGAGGTTTGCTGGTCTGAAGCTCTGATTGGTTCTGACCTCTTCAACACAAACATCCTGTTCCCGTTGACGTGCACTGTATTTCTCTGTATTCATGCAAACGTCTTGTACTCGACTTCTCAGAATCTCCATGTTCATTGACGCACATTTCAATTCAATTCAATTCAATTTTATTTGTATAGCCCAAAGTCACAAAGTACATTTGCCTCGGAGGGCTTTACAATCTGTACAGAGAATGACACCCTCTGTCCTTAGACCCTCGGTTCGAGTGAGGAAAAACTTGCCCACAAAAAAACCTTTTAACAGGGAAAAAATGTGGAAGAAACCTCAGGAAGAGCCACAGAGGAGGGATCCCTCTCCCAGGACGGACAGACGTGCAATGGATGTCACGTGTACAGGACAATCAACATAAACATTTTGTACAGTTACAATGACTTACAGAATGACAATGAATGATAAAGTGACCACAGTAGTAGATATAGTAGTATTAATGACAGTAGTAATATGTGTAGTGGGCGCCGTCCAGGATCACAGCAGCAGCCACGATCCACGAAAAACCTGCTGGACGACAGAGCACAGAAACTCCGGGGAAGTTTGGTCAGCAGCATGCATTAATGAGACATGTCCAGAGACAGACAGACAGACAGACAGACAGACAGACAGACAGACAGACAGACAGACAGACAGACAGACAGACAGACAGACGACAGACAGACAGACAGACAGACAGACAGACAGACAGAGAAAGAGAGAAGAGAGAGAGAGACAGACAGACAGACAGACAGACAGACAGACAGACAGACAGACAGACAGAAGACAGAGACAGAGAAAGAAGACAGACAGGAGAGCAGAGTAGGAGGGAGGGTTTTCGGTAAGGGAGATGTGACTACATCTTTAACCAATACCGTGCCTGGCTAGGCATAACCCTGGGGAGTCCCCCGGCAGTCTAATCCTATAGCAGCATAACTAAGGGATGGCCTGAGCCAGCCCTAACTATACGCTTTATCAAAAAGGAAGGTTTTAAGTCTACTCTTAAAAGTGTTGACCGTGTCTGCCTCCCGAACCCAGATTGGTAGTTTGTTCCACAGAAGAGGAGCCTGATAGCTGAAAGCTCTGGCTCCCAATCTACTTAGAGACTATAGGAACCACAAGGAACCCAGCGTCCTGAGAGCGCAGTGTTCTAGATGGATAGTAAGGTACTATGAGCTCTTTTAGATATGATGGTGTCTGACCATGAAGAGCTTTGTAAGTAAGGAGGATAATTTTAAATTCTATTCTAGATTTAACAGGGAGCCAATGCAAGGAAGCCAAAATGGGGGAGATGTGATCTCTGATCTTGGTTCCTGTCAGAACACGTGCAGCAGCATTCTGAATTAACTGTAAAGTCCTAAGAGATTTATTAGAGCAGCCTGATAACAAAGAGTTACAATAGTCCAGCCTAGAAGTAACAAATGCGTGGACTAGTTTTCTGCATCTGCTTGAGAAACAGTGCGTCTGATTTTAGCGATGTTACGTAAGTGGAAGAATGCAGTCCTCGAAATTTGTTTTATGTGGACATTAAAGGACAAATCCTGATCAAAAACAACTCCAAGATTCTTTACAGTGGAGCTGGAGGCCAGGGTGATCCCGTCTAAGGTAACTAAGTCTCTAGAAAGAGAGTTTCTGAGGTGCTTGGGTCCAATTACAAGAACTTCAGTTTTGTCTGAATTTAACATCAGAAAATTGTCGGTCATCCAATTTTTTATATCCTTAAGGCATGCTTGGAGTCCAAATGTCCTGCTTCATGCTCGGTATCAATCCAAATGATTCGGAAGTTTGGAGGTCATCTCATGGGATCAGTTTAACATCTGTCTGATGAAGTACAGAGCCTGAACGTGAGGGTGTGTTCAAGAGTGCAAGTGCCTGAGCGGCCAGAGTCAAATCTGCCATCACAAGATGTCTCAGTTATTCAAAAATGGAGATGACGGTCACTCAAAATGTGGCATTCGCTTGTCTTGAGTTAAGAGGAAGGAGCACAACACTTCAACAGAAGAACTATTGGCCCTGCAGGATTAGTTCTTTGGTTCATCTGAGATGTTTGAGATGTCAGATTGGACCAATCCCCAAAGATGAGTGACGTTCTGTCACAGCAAACCTCAGACATTTCTTCATCTGCTGAGGACAGAGTGATCGTGTTATTTTAAGTGTTAACAGTGTTAGACAGAGTTCAGCATGTTCTGATCTGATGTGCTTCAGGTAATCACAGCGCGGTGTCACGTTAATGAAAGGAAAAGTATTAATTGATGTTTGAATGTGACACAATGAAGCTTTAATCAAAGGTTCACCGAGGACTCGTTATCGCCGCAAAGAGGGGTCCTCACAAAGACACACACAGACAACAACGCACATCTAAGTGACAAATAAACGTGTGTGTGTGTGTGTGTGTGTGTGTGTGTGTGTGTGTGTGTGTCAGGTGTATTGTGTGAAGGCGAGGTGATTTCTCTTCTCTCTTATCTTGTTGTTCTCTTGTCTCTGTCAGCCAGCGCTGCTGCGGCAGAGCCTCTCAAACACACACACACCACCACACACACACACACCACACACACACACACAACACACACACACACACACACACACACACAGACTCATTGTGATCTACTCACCTACACACACTATACACGCATGCAGGAAGTACTGGTAGTAGTGGCTTCAGGACACAGTGTATGTGTATGTGTGATTTCATGCAGCTTCCTTCCAGTGACTGATCACATCTTGCAGCAGTTAATTAGCAGTTAGCCTTGTTAGCAGCAGAACAGGGGTCAGAATCATTTCCAAACTGTTTGTGAGAGATGAAGGAAGCATGGCTCTGTTCCCGTGGAAGTATTTTTCTGAAGTGAGTTACGGCACCTTATATTGCAACGCACACAGAGTCAGATCGATACACACACACACACACACACACACACACACACACACACACACACACACACACACGGAGGAGCTGTCAGGTTTGCAGAGTGCTGATGCTTGCAGACAGCTCAGTGTGAGATAGTTGCAGTCTTTGATATTGAGATACGAGGTCAGTGAATGCATGCACACAAAGAAATGAACACCTACCTGCACACACTGCACCTACACACACACACACACACACACACACACACACACACACACACACACACACACACACACACACACACACACACACACACACACACAGTCAGTGGGTTTTGACAGACTCCTGACAGACAGATGACACTCTCCTCCACATCAGACGTGATGTGATGGTTGAAATCTGGTCTGGACTGAAAGTTTGTGAGTTTACATCTCAGCTGCTGCTGGACGCTGATTTAAAACTGTCACATGACTGAAAGTCGAAAGTTAATATGTAAACTGCAAAACAAAAGGCAATGTTAATGTTTTTAAATTACGGTTGGTTTGTTTGTTGGTCTGCTGGTTGGTTGGTGTTGGTTGGTTGGTTGGTTGGTTGGTTGGTTGGTTTGTTGGTTTGTTGGTTGGTTGGTTGGTTGGTTGTTGTGTTGGTTGGTTTGTTGGTTGGTTTGTTGGTTGGTTTGTTGGTTTGTTGGTTAGTTTGTTGGTTGGTTTGTTGGTTTGTTGGTCAGTCGGTCGGTCGGTTGGTTGGTTGGTTTGTTGGTCAGTCGGTCGGTCGGTTGGTTGGTAATAAATTGATATAGATTCAGGTTTACTTCAATTATTATTAGAAAAGTTTGTAAAATTCTGATTGCAAAGACGCAGACACATTTTGAAATACCTAAAGAAGTGAAATCAGAAACCCCGAGCATGTGTTGAGACGTCAAATCTGACAATGATGGCTGACGGATTTGAGTTGTTTGTTATGCGATAGTCTGCAGCAGCTGTCTGACTCGATGGTGGAGACGATCGCTGCAGAACCTGCTGTCACTTCAGAGCGCTGACGACCATCTGCCTGCCGCCGCCAAAACAAGCCGCATCATGCCCGTCCGCATCTCGCTGTCGAATCTGATACTCGACACTTCCTGCTCTGATGTTTCACCTTCCTGCAGCTCACAGCCGATAATGCATCCAGTTCCTGCTCGGCTTTTAATCAGAGTCCATCAGATCTACATCACGCTGCACCACGTGGTAAACATGAAACGTCTTTGGCTTCATGAGGACGCCCCCTGAGGACGTTTCAGTTTCCTCCAATGATCACTGATGCTTCTTCCATTAGATATAATATTTAGTGCAGGAAAAATGAAATGTGATTGACCATGAACACAGAACATGCATCACATTACAACCAACGAACACAATCCTTTATAAAAAGGACTGACCTCCATCCAAATGAAGGTCAACGCCACAACCTGAGCTCTGTCACATTCAGCGCTGACTGAGGCGAGTTTCCATCCGAATGTAACTGATCCTAACCACCATTAACTCAACCAATACCAGAGACAGCTGCACCATGATCCTTTGCTCCCTCATGAAGGAAGTTTTTCTTTGCTGCTGTCGCCCCGTGCTTCCTCATGACAAGAAAGGACACAATTACTCTGTACGAGTACGACCACGGGCCACGACCAACGGTATTTTCATCTGGGAATGAGAACAGGCTGATATATCGCTCGTGCCCTGAGCTGTTCGGATCCTCCGATTTCCAAGTTGTGTCCCTACAGACTGAGTTACTGCCACCTTTTAGTGAAACTGTTCTAACGGGACAAAATGTGTTTGTGGGAACATGGTACTGTTATTTTGTAGAGGGAGTAATTCCATACAATGTTGAAAGTCATGTTTTGAATGGAAAGTTTTGTCTATGTCACTGTGGCTGAACGCACACACACACACACACACACACCAACGGACAGCAAATGGACCTCAGAGGCGGTTGCGGAACGCGGTACACTGTTCAGACGAAACATGTCACTCACAGAAAACTGCTGCAGGTCAGACTGATGGACGAACACGATGAGACAATAAAGACTTTATTGAAATGCACACACACAGGTATACGCCGTATGTGTGTTTAACTTGTACGTCTGTGGGCACGACAGCAGCTTCAATGAGAACCTGCCTTTGGCTAATGTAGGACACACACACACACACACACACACACACACACACACACACACACACACACACACACACACACACACTTCCTGTATGTGTGACAGGTACATCAGGCTGCTGCAGTTCTCCTGGTCTCCTTTACTGAGAATCATACAGCAGAGCTGGTGGGTGGAGACATGAATAATATGTTGAGAACATGTTATTACTGTCGTGTGTTCACATGTTCACATTACAGGTACAGGAAATCTGTCCACACAGTTATAGATAGAAACACATGGCAGAGTTATAGTTCCTTATATAAAGCTATAGGGGACTAAACTGCCAGACTGTGTCAGGACAGAGATCTGGATAGGTTGCCAAGGTAGTCATGCAGCTCTTTGGAAGTCACCAGCCGTGGATGAGATCCACCCAGAGATGCTGGAGAAAGAAATCCTGCTGGAGACCTCATTAAAGTATTTATAGTGAAGTTTGATCAGAAACAAAGTAATTATTCTGTTTTATTCATGACTTTAAGAGCCAATAGATGGAGGCATGGTGTGTTGGTTGGTTGGTTAGTTTATTGGTTGGTTAGTTGGTTGAGTTGTTGGTTGGTTTGTTGGATGGTTGGTTGGATTATTGGTTAGTTGGTTGGTTGGTTGGTTGGGTTGTTGGTTAGTTGGTTGGTTGGTTGGATTATTGGTTAGTTGGTTGGTTGGTTGGTTTGTTTGGTTGGTTGGTTGGTTGGTTGGTTGGTTGGTTGGTTTGTTGGTTTGCTGGTTGTTTTTTTTGGTTGGTTGGTTGGATTGTTGGTTTGTTGGTTGATTTGTTGGGTTATTGGTTTTGTTGGTTGGTTTGTTTGGTTGGTTGGTTGGTTGGTTGGTTGGTTGGTTGGTTGGTTGGTTGGTTGGTTGGGTTGTTGGTTTGCTGGTTTGCTGGTTGGTTTTATGGTTGGTTGGATTGTTGGTTGGTTTGTTGGTTGGTTGGTTGGTTTGTTGGGTTATTGGGTTGTTGGTATATCGGTTGGATTTTGCCCATTATTGACACAATGGATTGTTTCTGTGAGCGGGTCTATATTTTATTTGTCTTTATATGCCTTGTGCACATGTGCAGATGTGAACGGCTTTATTACGCAACTGGATTTTAACACAATGATCTTTGTTGTAGGCTGTAAGATCCTTCTGTCTGTTCGTTGTGTTTTGCCTGTTCTGCTTTAATTCTGTAGTGTATGTTACACTCTGCTGCTGTAATAAGTACAGTTCCCCATTGTGGGATGAATAAAGTACAATCTAATCTAATCTAATCTAATCTAATTGTTCTCATTTGTTGCATCTGTCAACAACTTGCACTTATCCTGCTAATGATCACGCAGCCACACAAAGTATTTGATTGATGAGAAAGATCATTTAACCAACACAAGTCATTGTTGAAACCACGGCGTCCAGTGAGTCATAACCTCCTCTTCAAGTATTACCCTGGTCGTGACATCTGATCCTCTTGGGGACAGAAATGAATAGAAATATCAACTTTTTAATGCAATGAGCAAAGTTTCAAAGGCAATCAGGAAAGAGTGCATCACCTTCAGCTGGATGGAGAGGAAATCGATGTGGGCATTGAGGAGCACAACAGGGATGGCAGAATAATGTTGGTCATAATTGCTGAATGGAAGCACTTTGCAGAACAGTGGAGACGGTGCTGGCTAAAGGGCTGAACAAACTGCAGCAAACCAGACTAAAAATATCACTCTGCAGTAACAGCACAAGTGCCTGTCACCTCTTTTTGTAATTAGCGAGTATCAGGAGTGTGAGCACACGGGCACCTCTAGCATAAGATGACAAGCACCGCAGAAACGGGAGCATAATGAGCAATTAGAGTAGTCTGTGTTCGTCCAATCAGATCCAAATTAGCATGAAACACGATTAGCAGCTAAAACCTGCAGATAAGACTCTGACGAGTCAAACGAGAAACGATTTACTACCGCGCATGGATCACATTTGTGAATTTTAAAGGCACTCAGGGCGGGATGGACTGTTTGGTATTTTCATCTGAAATAAGATTATCTTCAGAGTTTTTGTTCTTTTTCTTGAGGATCAAGAGCTGCAGACAACCGTGGAAGACACTCGTACAAACATAATCTGATACTGATACAAATTCAAGCAGATTAGTTTTGCAGAATGAAGAAAGAAACACATTTAATTTGGTTTCCAACAATATCCTCCATCTTCTTCCTCTTATTGAGGATGGGTCATGGTGGCAGCAGGTTTAGCAGGAGCGCTTTAGACGTCCTTCTCACCAGCAACATGTTCCAGCTCCTCCTGGAGGATTCGGAGGTGTTATTGGGTCTGTTGCCAGTTGGACATGCCCAGAACACCAAACGAAGGCGTCCAGGATCCTGATCAGTCAGTCAGGACAGGAAACAGAAATGATTAGTTCACAACTCAACTACGCGTCCTCAAGTTTGAGTCTCGTTTATTTGCCACATGACAGACAGCTCACTGAGTTTAATATAGTATTTCTCTAAACTTGATCATAATATATCTGCAATGTTTTCATGGACAAATACGTCATGAACCTTTTTTAACATTAAACAAAGTACAGATTTTTGAATCCACTCACAGTGGATGTTCTTCGTGGTTTGTTTCTGTCAGCTGTGAAACTCCTCTTTGATTTTTAATGCATAAATTCTTCAGGATTTGTCACGTTGTAATTGAAAACGTTGTTTGTATCAGAAAATGAGTACAAGCTCTTCAAACCCGACAAACACTGAGTGACTGACATGTCTGAATATATATGAAACCAATCCAACCTGAGGCGCATCACTAACTAAATATTAGCAGATTGCATGTAATTCTTCTGTGAGCGGCTCCACGGCTGTTCTCCGCTGATGCAGAACCGTGGACGGGATCGTGACAGAATGCTAACGAGGTCTTTATTTTCCTCCATGTACCATGGCGTGCTCTGTGCTTTCCCATTAGCACCACTTTTCAAAATCAGATTTCTTGTTCAAGTCGCGCCCTTAAGGCCACGTGCATCTGTTCACACCTTGGTAACCGTGCAGGTGCTTTTCCACCACGTGAACACTGAATATAACTTTCTCTCTCTCTTTCACTTAAACAGGCTGATAAAACTCTGGGTGCATCTCTGACATTATTTACTGATTATCTGAGATTTCAAGGATTCATAAAAGACGTAACTTCATGCAATAAAAACATTCAGAACGTTCAAATCTAAGTGCTTCTTCAGTTTGACATTTCAGCTTTTAATGGGTCTTCAAGACAGATTTAGACATTTTGTTCTGCGTCTTGTAACGAGCATCTGTCAATCACAGAAACATTTCTCTGATCACGTTCAGGCTCCTTTGTTAGAAATCTGTTTCGCTCCAAATCAAACAGCATCAGCAAAAAGCGGCTTCCACTCACATGCTTCAGTGAGGAGCCGGCGCCAAAGGTCGTCTTCCAGTCACCGGTAAAACGTTTTATTCTCTCCTTCTCTCTCTGACGTGGAGACCTTGGTAAGTTTTTATCCAAAGCATCAACTGAATATTTATTACTTGTTTGTGCATGATGGAAAACATTTTGCAGGTGGTGTTAGAGAAGAAATGACTGAACCTCTGACTGCAGAGCAGCTTTTCAAATCTTTAGACCAGCTGGAGAAACAGAACAGCACTGTGAGTACATCCTGACTGTGTCTGTGCTGTCTACAGGACTGGACATCTATTCACTGGTCCTGGATTTAATAGGAATAAACACTTTGAGCAAGGTTAGCTGCTCTAACACAGCTGGTGGACATTATGTGACCATGTGTGTCTTTATGTGTGGTCAGTAATAATGAAATCAGAGGCTGCATTAAGTCTGTTCAGACACATGTGGAGTTCAGCCTGGTGATGTTAGGATGGTGTCTTCTCTCCTCACAGGGTCAGCAGCAGATCTGTTGATACTCACAGACACGAACACACGAGCGTCGCTTCAGTCCCAGTTTACTGACGAGCTGCCAACAGTCAGAGTCTGAGCATCAGTGGAGCTTATATGAGTGTGAAAATAGCATGTTAGCATCAGCTGGTGTCACCATTATAAACCAGTCCCTCTGTTTATCAGTGCTCATCTCCATGAGGCTCGACACGTGAGCAGGTGATATATCGTCTGTATGAAGCAGGACTCTGTCAGGGTGGCTGAGCACAGCTGTTAGACTGGACACTGCCGGTTCAGAGGTTCTGCTGCTGTGTTCACTGTTAGACTGGACACTGCCGGTTCAGAGGTTCTGTCGCTGTGTTCACTGTTAGACTGGACACTGCCGGTTCAGAGGTTCTGTCGCTGTGTTCACTGTTAGACTGGACACTGCCGGTTCAGAGGTTCTGCTGCTGTGTTCGCTGTTAGACTGGACACTGTCGGTTCAGAGGTTCTGTCGCTGTGTTCGCTGTTAGACTGGACACTGCTGGTTCAGAGGTTCTGTCGCTGTGTTCACTGTTAGACTGGACACTGCTGGTTCAGAGGTTCTGTCGCTGTGTTCACTGTTAGACTGGACACTGCCGGTTCAGAGGTTCTGTCGCTGTGTCCACTGTTAGACTGGACACTGCCGGTTCAGAGGTTCTGTCGCTGTGTCCACTGTTAGACTGGACACTGCCGGTTCAGAGGTTCTGTCGCTGTGTTCACTGTTAGACTGGACACTGCCGGTTTAGAGGTTCTGTCGCTGTGTCCACTGTTAGACTGGACACTGCCGGTTCAGAGGTTCTGTCGCTGTGTCCACTGTTAGACTGGACACTGCCGGTTCAGAGTTTCTGTCGCTGTGTCCACTGTTAGACTGGACACTGCCGGTTCAGAGGTTCTGTTGCTGTGTTCGCTGTTAGACTGGACACTGCCGGTTAGAGGTTCTGTCGCTGTGTTCACTGTTAGACTGGACACTGCCGGTTCAGAGGTTCTGTCGCTGTGTTCGCTGTTAGACTGGACACTGCTGGTTCAGAGGTTCTGCTGCTGTGTTCACTGTTAGACTGGACACTGCCGGTTCAGAGGTTCTGTCGCTGTGTCCACTGTTAGACTGGACACTGCCGGTTTAGAGGTTCTGTTCCTGTGTTCACTGTTAGACTGGACACTGCCGGTTCAGAGGTTCTGTCGCTGTGTCCACTGTTAGACTGGACACTGCCGGTTCAGAGGTTCTGTCGCTGTGTCCACTGTTAGACTGGACACTGCCGGTTCAGAGGTTCTGTCGCTGTGTCCACTGTTAGACTGGACACTGCCGGTTCAGAGGTTCTGTCGCTGTGTCCACTGTTAGACTGGACACTGCCGGTTCAGAGTTTCTGTCGCTGTGTCCACTGTTAGACTGGACACTGCCGGTTCAGAGGTTCTGTTACTGTGTTCACTGTTAGACTGGACACTGCCGGTTCAGAGGTTCTGTCGCTGTGTCCACTGTTAGACTGGACACTGCCGGTTCAGAGGTTCTGTCGCTGTGTTCACTGTTAGACTGGACACTGCCGGTTCAGAGGTTCTGTCGCCGTGTTCACTGTTAGACTGGACACTGCTGGTTCAGAGGTTCTGTCGCCGTGTCCACTGTTAGACTGGACACTGCCGGTTCAGAGGTTCTGTCGCTGTGTTCGCTGTTAGACTGGACACTGCCGGTTCAGAGGTTCTGTCGCTGTGTTCGCTGTTAGACTGGACACTGCCGGTTCAGAGGTTCTGTCGCTGTGTTCGCTGTTAGACTGGACACTGCCGGTTCAGAGGTTCTGTCGCTGTGTTCACTGTTAGACTGGACACTGCTGGGGGTCAGAGGTTCTGTTGCTGTGTTCACTGTTAGACTGGACACTGCTGGTTCAGAGGTTCTGCTGCTGTGTTCACTGTTAGACTGGACACTGCTGGTTCAGAGGTTCTGTCGCTGTGTTCACTGTTAGACTGGACACTGCTGGTTCAGAGGTTCTGTCGCTGTGTTCACTGTTAGACTGGACACTGATGGTTCAGAGGTTCTGTCGCTGTGTTCACTGTTAGACTGGACGCTGCCGGTTCAGAGGTTCTGTCGCTGTGTTCACTGTTAGACTGGACGCTGCCGGTTCAGAGGTTCTGTCGCTGTGTTCACTGTTAGACTGGACGCTGCCGGTTCAGAGGTTCTGTCGCTGTGTTCACTGTTAGACTGGACGCTGCCGGTTCAGAGGTTCTGTCGCTGTGTTCACTGTTAGACTGGACGCTGCCGGTTCAGAGGTTCTGTCGCTGTGTTCACTGTTAGACTGGACACTGCCGGTTCTGAGGTTCTGTCGCTGTGTTCACTGTTAGACTGGACACTGCCGGTTTAGAGGTTCTGTTCCTGTGTCCACTGTTAGACTGGACACTGCCGGTTTAGAGGTTCTGTCGCTGTGTTCACTGTTAGACTGGACACTGCGATGTTTTGGACTATCATGACCACACATGTCGCCTCCTTCCTCTGTTGTTTTTCCTCTAACACAAAGTTAGCAGCGCTAAAACACTTAGAGAGAGAGAGAGGGACTGCGAGGGGGAGATAAGGAGGACGAAAGGAGAGGAGGAGGTGAAAGAGGAAGTGGAGGAGACAGACGGGCGTGAAGGGAAGAGCAGAGAGACTCGTTGTTAAGCACATCACGCTGTTTTCTCAACAACTGTTCCACCATCTGCACACTCGTTTCTCCTCCATCCCTCCATTGCCCCCAACGCCTCCTCCTGTTGTCTCACCTCGTTTCCTGTCTGCTCCTCTTTTTTTCTACGTTCGTGCACGTTTGAAACTTTTTTTAAAGGTCTAATCTCGTCGTCTAAAACGTCTGTGGTACAAACACTAACTGTCCCGGTGTGTGTGTGTGTGTGTGCGTGGCATCTCTTCAAACACAGATGAAGGCGGTCAGGTGTTTGGACTGACTGGTTCCTCCCTGCAGGGCGACCAGCAGATCAGAGTCCCTCCTGTCTGGCAGTCTGCAGGCAGGCAGGATGGAGGACGGACGCTTCGTGTCCCGGTGTCAGACCCGGCGGGTGGAGCCTCTCTTCATCCTCCATGCAGCTGGCCGGCGCTGTGGGCGGCTTTTGTGTTCAGGATCATTCACCCTGCTGCTGAGAAAAAATGACCACGAGCTCTTTTTCTGATCAAGCTGTGAATGCAACAACAAAACTACAAAGAACGCCGTCAGAACCCGTCTGGGACCGCCTCTCCGGGCCTCTTACAGCTGTGTGTTGCATTGTGGGAAGGTTTTTCTGTCGTCCTGTTCCTGATATGAACGTGCAACTAATTCAGCATTACATTGTAAATATGCTGCTCTGTTTTATTTTGAAAATCCACCGGCTTCTCTGTTTCTGTGGCTTCCTGTCAGCTCGGACTGCTCGCGGCGTCCTCAGTGTGTACATGCAGTGTGTACATGCAGTGTTTATATTCAGTGTGTACATGCAGTGTTTATATTCAGTGTGTACATGCAGTGTGTACATGCAGTGTGTACATGCAGTGTGTACATGCAGTGTGTACATGAAGTGTGTACAATCAGTGTGTACATGCAGTGTGTACATGCAGTGTTTATATTCAGTGTGTACATGCAGTGTGTACATGCAGTGTTTATATTCAGTGTGTACATGCAGTGTGTACATGCAGTGTTTATATTCAGTGTGTACATGCAGTGTTTATATTCAGTGTGTACATGCAGTGTTTATATTCAGTGTGTACATGCAGTGTTTATATTCAGTGTGTACATGCAGTGTGTACATGCAGTGTTTATATTCAGTGTGTACATGCAGTGTGTACATGTAGTGTTTATATTCAGTGTGTGCATGCAGTGTGTACATGCAGTGTTTATATTCAGTGTGTACATGCAGTGTTTATATTCAGTGTGTACATGCAGTGTGTACATGTAGTGTTTATATTCAGTGTGTACATGCAGTGTGTACATGCAGTGTTTAAATTCAGTGTGTACATGCAGTGTGTACATGCAGTGTTTATATTCAGTGTGTACATGCAGTGTTTATATTCCGTGTGTACACTCAGTGTGTACATGCAGTGGCAGTGTGTACATGTAGTGTGTACATGCAGTGTGTACATGTAGTGTGTACATGTACTATGTATATTCAGTGTGTACATGCAGTGTGTACATGCAGTGTGTACATGTAGTGTGTACATGCAGTGTGTACATGCAGTGTGTACATGTAGTGTGTACATGTAGTGTGTACATGCAGTGTGTACATGCACTCTGTATATTCAGTCTGTATATTCAGTGTGTACATGCAGTGTGTACATGTAGTGTGTACATGCACTCTGTATATTCAGTGTGTACATGCAGTGTGTACATGCAGTGTTTATATTCCATGTGTACATGCAGTGTGTACATGCAATGTGTACATGCACTCTGTATATTCAGTGTGTACATGCAGTGTGTACATGCAATGTGTACATGCACTCTGTATATTCAGTGTGTACATGCAGTGTGTACATGCACTCTGTATATTCAGTGTGTACATGCAGTGTGTACATGCAGTGTTTATATTCCATGTGTACATGCAATGTGTACATGCACTCTGTATATTCAGTGTGTACATGCAGTGTGTACATGCAGTGTGTACATGCACTCTGTATATTCAGTGTGTACATGCAGTGTGTACATGCAGTCTGTACATGAATCCACAAGTTTGTGCAAATAGAGACAAAATGATGAAAATTACTCGGGGAGTGTGTTTGAGTGCAGCTCTGTGTTTGCGAAGCCAATTTGTTACTTTCCTCCCCTAAACACACACACACACACACACACACACACACACACACACACACACACACACACACACAGCACACACACACACACACACGCACACACACACACACACACACTCCCTACAGCTTCAATTTGTTCTTATTTGTGCTCTGAGATGAGAAGGCAGGCGGAGCGTTACGGATGGTTGGACGGCGGTGTGGATGGAGAGTGAAGGAGCGTGCTGACGGTGAAGTGTGTGTACATTATTCATGCAGGAAGAAATGTTTCGCTCGTAACCATGGTGACATCACCATCCATCAGCCTCCTCCTCCTGCTCTATGCTATGCATCAGCATCTTCCCTTTTGCCTCCATCATGGTGACCGTCCATCTCTCATTTAAACTTCTGTGTGTGTGTGTGCGTGTGTGTGTGTGTGTGTGTGTGTGTGTCAGTGGGCGTGGCCTCTCACCTGCCTCACTACCTGTGCCTCATCTACCAATAAACCTTCCAATGCATAAAGACAGGCTCCGCCTTTCAGATTGTGTACAGCTAATGCTAATGCTTGTGATAAAACTACAAAGTTCAGAAGAAGGACTACAAAATGTGCAGCTGAGACATTTGTCCTCATAAGATGGGTTAGCTGCTGTTAGCTGCTGTTAGCTCAGTGTGTTAGCTGTTGTTAGCTCAGTGTGTTAGCTGCTGTTAGCTCAGTGTGTTAGCTGCTGTTAGCTCAGTGTGTTAGCTGTTGTTATCTCAGTGTGTTAGCTCAGTGTGTTAGCTGCTGTTAGCCCAGTTTGTTAGCTGCTGTTAGCTGCTGTTAGCTCAGTGTGTTAGCTGTTGTTATCTCAGTGTGTTAGCTCAGTGTGTTAGCTGCTGTTAGCTCAGTATGTTAGCTGCTGTTAGCTGCTGTTAGCTCAGTGTGTTAGCTGTTGTTAGCTCAGTGTGTTAGCTGCTGTTAGCTCAGTGTGTTAGCTGCTGTTAGCTCAGTGTGTTAGCTGTTGTTATCTCAGTGTGTTAGCTCAGTGTGTTAGCTGCTGTTAGCCCAGTTTGTTAGCTGCTGTTAGCTCAGTGTGTTAGCTGCTGTTAGCTCAGTGTGTTAGCTGCTGTTAGCTCAGTGTGTTAGCTGTTGTTAGCTCAGTGTGTTAGCTGCTGTTAGCTCAGTGTGTTAGCTCAGTGTGTTAGCTGCTGTTAGCCCAGTTTGTTAGCTGCTGTTAGCCCAGTTTGTTAGCTGTTGTTAGCTCAGTGTGTTAGCTCAGTGTGTTAGCTGCTGTTAGCCCAGTTTGTTAGCTGCTGTTAGCTCAGTTTGTTAGCTGATGTTAGCCCAGTTTGTTAGCTGCTGTTAGCTCAGTTTGTTAGCTGCTGTTAGCTCAGTTTGTTAGCTGCTGTTAGCTGCTGTTAGCTCTGTTTGTTAGCTGCTGACATGGAACATGTCACGTCATTGTTTTCCTCTCTCGTCTCGTCTCCGGCACCATTCCATTATTACAGTGACCACAGTGTACTGCTCCTCCATCCATCTGTTCTCCACCTCTTCTACAGCTCCTCCATCATTTAGCTTTCCAGTCACACGCTTCCTTCCCTTCTTCCTTCCTTCCTTCCTTCCTTCCTTCCTTGCCTCCATCACTTCTCTCCTTGTTGTAGAATTGATCAACTCTTGCCACCTCCACCCCTCCCTCCATCCTTCCTCCTACATGCTCCACACAGGCTGAATGACCAGCGTGGCGCCCTGCTGTGAAAGGACGGCTGTTAATGAATGTTTCATGTCCGTGACATCGTCCAGCTCCTTTATGGCTCCATGTTTTTGTCCTCAGGCTGTTCCTCTGCGTAGTGTTGCCCTGCTGTTGCACTGGCAGCTATATTTTCTCTGTATGGATCTTGCAGTTGGTGGTGCAGTATGTCTGAGGCATCGATTTCCCTTCCCGAACCTTCCTACACGTGTCTTTGTAGAGTGTGTAACGTTGCCTCGGGTTGCGTGTTCGGCGATGGATCAGCTTTAAGAAGCAGCGAGCTCCATTTCCCTAAATATCCGTCCTCAGGGCGGATCATCGTACCTCGACCTGTGAGCAGAAGACAAACAAGACAAACATCGCCTGCAGATAATAACTCTGCTGCAGGTATGTAGGCCTCACCTGTTACCTCTGTAAGTCACACAGCCGACTGATGCAGTCATCATAATAACAAGATAAACAATAACTTTTATTTTAGAGCGTTCTGTCCAAAATGTGATGAGGGATCGAGCTGTACTGACCCGTCCTGTCATTTCAGGCCCTGACTCACCATCTGACCAATCACCTGTCGACACACCTGCACCTGCTCCCAATAGAGACCCAGTATATGTATGTATATAATTTCCACCATGCCTGTGACAGCCCAGCTAACAAACTGAGCTAACAGCAGCTAACAAACTGAGCTAACAGCAGCTAACAAACTGAGCTAACAGCAGCTAACAAACTGAGCTAACAGCAGCTAACAAACTGAGCTAACAGCAGCTAACAAACTGAGCTAACAGCAGCTAACAAACTGAGCTAACAGCAGCTAACACACTGAGCTAACAGCAGCTAACACACTGAGCTAACGTCAGCTAACATCAGCTAACAGACTGAGCTAACAGCAGCTAACACACTGAGCTAACAGCAGCTAAACTGCTAATATGTTTATTTGTCAGTGTTATGCTGCTGAATGTAACTGTTGCATGATGGGAAATAAAACAGAAAAAGAAGGTAGACGAGGCGAGGGGTGTTCACGCGGAGAGGCAGAGAAGAAGAAGAGGTAGAGCTGCAGAGAGGCTGCTCTCTCATGCATTACATCTTTTTTTCATTACTTTGAAAAAGGTGTGAGGAGAGGCGAGGTGTGTGTGTGTGTGTGTGTGTGTGTGTGTGGTGTGTGTGTGTGTGTGTGCGTGTGTGTTTTGAATAGGATGGATACTGCACAGAGAGGTAATGAGGAATGAGAGGAGATGAAGTGTGTGTTTGTCTTCTTTTGAGGAAGATGAGAGGATGTGGAGTGTAAAGAGACGTATGGAGGGTGTGTGACGCTGAGTGTGTTTTAAGTGTGAGTGTGTGTGTTTTTAAGTGTGAGTGTGTGTGTGTTTAAGTGTGAGTGTGTATGTTTTTAAGTGTGAGTGTGTGTGTTTTTAAGTGTGAGTGTGTATGTTTTTAAGTGTGAGTGTGTATGTTTTTAAGTGTGAGTGTGTGTGTTTTCAGTGCATGAGTGGGAGCTGAAGACGGGGATAAAAGTGTGGGTGTGTGTGTTCTTGTAGTCGGCCATGGTGGGCGACACACTATAATTTTGATGGAGTGTGTTGTTGTTTGTATGTTCGCAGCAGATCCTTTAAAGGTCCAGTGTGTTGGATTTAGTGACACCTAGTGGCCAACTCCTACCGAGCATACAAGAAAAAGAAGTATGGACAGCTGTCCTGCTTCCTCCACCTCCCGTCTAACGTAAACGTCAGCAGACGTGGATCATGTCCTTGTGGATCGTGGATCTGCTCTGGATGTTCTAAGCCATCTGTAACGACCAGTACCTGTCAATCACGCTGATAATTATGCACAGCCTTGATATCATCTGAACGCCAATTAATAGTCCTAAAACGTGGACACATCTGAAAGTTTCAAGGTGGGACCTCCATGGTTTCGACTTGTTTCTCCGGCACATCCCACAGATGATCGATTGGAGGCCAAGTCAACACCTTGAACCCGTCGTTGTGTTCCTCAAACCGTTCCTGAACCATGTTTTCTTTGAAAGAGTCAGCTGGAATCCGGGAATACCGTTTCCATGAAAGGTCCCCACGTGCATCGGGGTGCCTTGATCCTATCGGTTGGACTACCTTTGATGGGCACTGACCTCTGCATACCGAGAACACCCCACAAGAGCAAACACTGTTTCATCAAAGGTACATGGTCTGCAACGATGCTAAGGTACGATGCGCATGAATGCAGTACCTGAGGTTTCCCGGTAGAACATCAACCGTCGCATGGCCTTCTGCAACTCGCCTTCTTCCCATAGTGCATCCTGGTTCCATGTGTTCTCTAGGGAAGCGAGGTGCTGCTAACTCGCCCTGGACCACACAAACCAGGCTTCGCTGCCAACCCCTGAACCTGACGCCAGTCCTTGGACCACTTTGGATTGGTACTGACCACACGCTTGACAATACAGTTATTCTTCAATCTGGTAGGACAATGTGCTTTAGCCTCATAGTCACTCATGCACACATTACAAAGGTGCAAGGTTCACCCACCAATTCCAAGTTCATCCGCAAGGACACTCGAAACACTGATCGATCTGTTTTGCATCGGACTACAGATACCAAAGTCCTAAAACATCACCAATAACATGTTTCTCATTAGTCTCTGAAAGAGAAATACAAGTTAAATTTCCCAAAGTGCCACATAAGAACGAGAAAAACCGAAGACTGTCTGCTGCTGTATTGACAGTAAACTCGAGGAGCTCTGTTAATTAAGCGGATCCCAACCCAAGGCCACACACTGGAACATTTGCTGCCAGGCTGCAGGAAAAAAAGGTATGATTAAAGGTCCCCATGGAGTTTTCCTGTAAACAAAGTGTGTGCAGCCTCCTGCTCCAACAAATATTATGAATACACTTCCTGCCTCATAAAACTGCATCGTTTCCATCCAGCCCCGTTATCTTGACACCTTGATTCAGCATCGAGCAGGGCATGAAATCTCTCCGAAGACTTCTCGTGTTGATTAAATACTTAAATTCTCATACTGTACAGAAAGACAGAAAGAATGAGATCGTGGATACAAGTGGCCAGAATGAGCTTCCTTTCATGAGCTGCTGCTCCTTCAGGCGCCTTCGTTTGGAGGTTTTCCAGGCACGACCAACTGGGAGGAGACCCCCGGGAAGACCCAGAACCTGCTAGCCCATCTAGCCTGGGAACGCCTTGGGATCCTCCAGGAGGAATGAAGGACGTCTGGAGTTTTCCTGCTAAACCTGCTGCCACCACAACCCCAGAGAAGTGGAAGAGAACGGATGTTTGCAATTAGCAAAGAAAGAACTATCACTGTGGAGTAGTGGAGGTATCAGGGACGTCTTCTTGCTTTGATTTCTTTGCAAATCTCTGGATATTTTGTCACGTTGAACAGCCACTTTCAGTATCACGCCTGATTATTTAAATATGATCCGACCAGAAGGAGTCTGACTGCTGGCACGAGACTGCCGCGACGCCAACTGTTGTCGACTGTGTTGAGAAGCAGCCAAACCTGCGTGACTTCCTGTTGTCGCACCTGTGGCTTTCACCTTGTGCTGTATCTTTGCCTCACATCCCTCCAGCGGCAGCATCACAGTTTGAAAGCATCCGATGTAAAGTACACATGATGTGTAGGATCAGGCTGTTCTGTTCTTGTCATCGCGTCTTCTTTGACTTCACTCTCTCTCTCCGTGAGCTGTGTTTGCTTACTTTGGCTGTTTTTCTCAGTGAAATGCAGTTTGAGAGAAGAAGCGCTGCTTCAACAAAGTTTGTTACGTATGAAGTTTATTATTGGGTTAACTCTACAGCTTAGTCATTGTTACAAAAAAATGGATTACTTTTTAAACTACTTACTGGACGTCAGTGCAGCTCACAAATCTAATTTCTGCACTTTATTCTGCGTTGCGAGTGCATTTGTCTCCCACTCTGGACACTTGCATTTTTAACAAAGTCACGAGCGTTCGAGTCGAGCTGCAGCTGCGAGCGAGTGCTTTTAGATTCTTGGCACATGTGCCCGTTTTTCTGATGCAGTGTAATTTGCTGGAACTATTATTACAGTCTGAGTGCTGAAGGACGTTTTTTGAAACCACAGTATGGACTCCGATCACTCCAGGTTAGTTACTGAACACGTACTCATTCAGGAAGTCTTACTAAACCAACACCTCTTCTGCAAAGGCTGCATTAACAAGGGCACAGAAAGATGACTGAGTCACAGAAACAGCTGTAACCTGTGCACACAAACACGTTTCACCTCCTCTTTCACGAGGCTGAAGCTTGAACGAGGTTATTTTCTCCCATCAACTGCTGAATTATTTCCAGGTGCTTGATGGAGGCCTTTCCTCATCATGTCTGCACTGTCAAATATGTCTGACCATTTTAACAGTGAAAAATATGAACGTGTTTTATTAGACACAGTGAAACTCTTTTCAAAACCTTCATTTATGTCATGCTGAGGGAATTTTACAGAATATAGTGATTCATATTAGAGGCTGACTAATATTCCATGGCAAACCGTAATAATATAAAACAACAGCAGAGTATAAAGACGAAGTTTTGATAAATTCATAAAGTAAAACATCAAAAATCACCCAAAAAATATCTTTGCAGAATCTTCTGAAACGATGAATCTGTTCCTGTGTTTGGAAGTTAAATGATTTATTAAATATTTTTCATACAGTCATATCTGCTGCAGTAAATATTTCAGTCAGTGTCACGCTGTGTCATTACTGTTGATGCACGACGCAGCCAATCAGCGTCCTGTTTGATGACGAGACGTCTCAGCGGGGACGGAAAGTTCTGAGGACGGCGGCGGAGATGGTGACATTCAAACGCCGCGGCCTGGCAACGCGAGCAGCCTTAAAGCGCGTCGGTGACGCTATTGATTCATCCAGCAAAGAGCAGAGTTAAAGAACGATAAGAGACACACAGATTGTTTTTCATTTGTGTTATTGATGAACTAATCACGCCGCCCGGCCTCATCACAGCATCGCTTCAAAGCCTGTTTGTTCTTTGCTCGTGGGAATCAATAACTCGCTCTCTGGTCTTTGTCTTTCTCTCTGTCTCATCTCCGAAGGTGATAATCTAATAATTACCGCCTCCCGACGAGTTATCATCCGTGTTCAATCCTCCTTCCTTCTCTTCTTCTGTATACGTCTTTTCTGTTCATCTCCATCTCGTTATGATCTTCACAAATATTCATCTAGCAGCAACTGGTGACATTTAGTATGTTTGATAAGATTCATGGTCCTCAGAGGAGTCGTGAGTACGTTGGAGATCCTCCAACTTTTCAATCTAGGAGTTTAAAGAACCTTCTGAAGAGTCTGACGGTGCTTAATTGTAGTTTTTTCCATTTTTGGGGAGCAGTAAGAGGACTCAGCATTTTCTGCCAAATGTTCAGTGCTGAATTATTTAGACCTGTAGAGTCTATTTGTGTAGCTTCAGAGTTTGGAGGGACTGATTTTAAATATAGCACTGCATCACTTTGTAAATGTTCCTGCATCTGCCCTGATGTTCCCGTCCCTGTATGAAGTCATAGGACAATCAGAAACCCCGGGACACGTAGCCGTCCTTCAGAGCAACGTGCTGGATTACCAACGCTGTTTTTGTTGTTTACGTGACATGAACCATGAGGTAATTTCTCTTTTTTTGTGTGTTTATTGAAATTTCTGGCAGAATTAATTATTTATCTTGAACTTGACTAAATAAAGTTGTGCTTCTTCAAATTACCCCAAACTTACGAGCCAATCAGCAGCCTGACTGAGTCCACCTGAGCCTGTAGTGTTGTACTCTGCTCTTGATGAACATTTCATTAATCACAATTTAATCTTAATGAGACTTTATTTATTTAAATCCAAAAGTTCAATAAACACAAGAGAGAAAGAGAGAGCGAGCAGTGCCGCCTTAAAATCAGAGCGGCATCCATCATTACAGGAGTGCCGCCTTAAAATTGCAAAGCATCCATCAGCCTATCAGGAGCCGTCTAATGAGCACCAGGCCACTTCATCAGCTTCAACACAATCTGGCCTCTCATTCATCTCCGAGCACGAGGCCTGTCTGTTAACGTCACCACACACATTTCAAAGCCCGCATCCACCCGTGCATCCACCTGCAGCCTCCGAGTTTCTCTGCAGGTGGAGGTTATTGTGGTCAGCAGTGATGTGTCACCTGTGCTGTAGCTACAGTTTATATATATATATATATCTGTTAAACATGTTAAAAATATGTATACATATTGAAAAACCTTTATTTATACGAGATTTTAAGGGAATTTATTTCATATTTGTCGCACTGCGGTGAAGTCAAGCTGGGTTTTTGTCTTGTCTTGTCATTTCCTGTTTTTATTTTGAAAGGTAACTCTCCTCTTGTTTCAGGTCACTTCCTCATGTGTCACCGGTCTGATTGTCTTCCCTGATTCTCAATTGTGTCCACCTGTCCCCCATTACCTCCATGTGTTCATATAGTTTCGTCCCGTGCGTCCACCACAGCCCAACTATTTCTTCAAGCCTGTTTTCGCCTCAGCGCGTCCTCGAAACAGTGATTTTGCTTTGTGTTTTTCATAGTTCAATTTAGAGTTTTTCTAGTGCTGGATTTTCAGTTCAGCGGAGTTTTTTTACTCCCAATGAGCGATTTTTGTTTCTTGCCCTTAGGTTAGTCTGCCTCCAGTTTTAGGAATGATTTTTAGTTTAGCATCTTTATTAGATTAGGTCATCATCTAGCTGGAGCGTCTTTTGTTTTCGTAGTCATAGATAGTTTAAGTTGTACTTCCTCCGACTGGAGCGATTATTATTTTGTTACCTTCCATAGACTTTATTTTGCTCTCCGTAGTTTCTATAGTTTTGTCATAGCCTTAGTAGTTTTCATAGCTTTGTCATAGCCTTAGTAGTTTTCATAGCTTTGTCATAGCCTTAGTAGTTTTCATAGCTTTGTCATAGCCTTAGTAGTTTTCATAGCTTTGTCATAGCCTTAGTAGTTTCCATAGCTTTGTCATAGCCTTAGTAGTTTCCATAGCTTTGTCATAGCCTTAGTAGTTTTCATAGCTTTGTCATAGCCTTAGTAGTTTTCATAGCTTTGTCATAGCCTTAGTAGTTTTCATAGCTTTGTCATAGCCTTAGTAGTTTCCATAGCTTTGTCATAGCCTTAGTAGTTTCCATAGCTTTGTCATAGCCTTAGTAGTTTCCATAGCTTTGTCATAGCCTTAGTAGTTTCCATAGCTTTGTCATAGCCTTAGTAGTTTCCATAGCTTTGTCATAGCCTTAGTAGTTTCCATAGCTTTGTCATAGCCTTAGTAGTTTTCATAGCTTTGTCATAGCCTTAGTAGTTTTCATAGCTTGTCATAGCCTTAGTAGTTTTCATAGCTTTGTCATAGCCTTAGTAGTTTTCATAGCTTTGTCATAGCCTTAGTAGTTTTCATAGCTTTGTCATAGCCTTAGTAGTTTTCATAGCTTTGTCATAGCCTTAGTAGTTTTCATAGCTTTGTCATAGCCTTAGTAGTTTCCATAGCTTTGTCATAGCCTTAGTAGTTTCCATAGCTTTGTCATAGCCTTAGTAGTTTTCATAGCCCACTTTGTAAGAGGTGTACCTCCTCGATAGAGCCTGCTGTTTTTTGATCTCTGCACTTGAGTCCTGTGTCCTAGTTTGGTTCTTGACAATATTAGAGAATGTTTATTTATATGTGCTCAGTTATACGGTAAAACAGTGTGATATGGATTACGGTAATATAAGGAAAAATTTATACCGTAAGAAAATAAAATTCTTGTAACCATCACAAACCTTTATGTATACAACATTGTGGGTGACCACAGCTGATGTAGCATGTAAACCGCTAACACAAGTATAAATCTGGCTTTACTTCAGGAATGGTGCTGATACTACTGTAGTGTGTGTGTGTACGTGTGTGTGTGTGTCTGTGTGTGTTCAGTATCAGTCTTGGTCACATGGGAGACGAGACGAGAGGTCGGACAAACCAATGAGATTAATCCTCCTCCCGCCCTCCCTTTATTTCTCAAACCCTCATGTCTCTCAGGTTCCCTCTCACACACACACACACACAGACACACACACACACACACACACACACACTTCTTCTCTCTCTCTCACACACACACGCACACACTTCCTTTCTCACATGCACACACTTCCTCTCACTCTCCCAATTATCCATTAGCCGTCCCTGAGGATCTTACAGATGCTGCAGATGAGAAATTGCCCTTGTTGCCAAGTTGCCTGTTAAATATCAGCTGGTATGTCGACTCTTGGCTCACACACGTAATTGCACAAACACACACGGACACACACCTTGAAACGAAGTGTCCTTAACAAGACCATCTGCCATGGTAACGCTGGGAATAACGAACAGCGTCTCTTCCTTCTTTATGTTTCCTCTCCATGTTTCACAGACATTGCTCAACATTTATATGTGAGTAAACAGTTCATGCTGATAAACACAGAAAGCTGGCAGGGATGTCTTCTCCAAAATGGCTGCTGAAATCACCTCTAATGGCCGCAGTGACACAAACCAGCCATGTGTTTGCAGAGACTGTATTTTCCCAATCGTGATGCGTTCAGGGACACTGGAAAGGTTGTGTCATGGTTTTGGGGTAGTTCCTGTCTTTGTGTTTTTCCCGCCTGCCTTTCTGGACTTTTCTTTGTTGGACGACCGTGAATTGGATTGCTCGTGTGTTTCACTTTGGATCAGCCGTCGTTTTGTTTTTGTGTTAAAGTTTTGTTCACTCGACCTGGCCGTCTGGTCGAAGTTTCGAGTTTCACACATGTCATTATCCCACATTTCTTTGATGGCAACTTTAAAAAAGTTGAGTGAAATCTGCAACTCTATTGATAAATAATTCATAGTTTGGAGAACATACAATTAGTTTACATAAATGTTGTTTTTAAAACATTATTCATTATCTTCTAATTACAAAGATGATTTTCCATCATGACTTTTTGTTTCTATATTGTGTGTGACGACGTGAGGGTGCAGTGAAAACCAACAAGAACACGCCAAAAACCACAAAATGATACAATCAGATCGTCCTGATAGAACAACAGAAGCAACAAATCCCTCTAATGTCCTGTAATGATCATATAATTATCATCTCTGTACCGCCGTAGCTCTTAACCTGCGGGTCACACACCAGGAGTCTGACAGATTACACTGAGATAAACACACATTTCCTCCGTAAATTATAGCAATTATGGCAATTTTCTGGATTTCTTGCAGAAGTGAGATTGCTGGTTTTGGCATCGGAGTCTGTGATCGTTCGAGAGATCAAAGTTTGTGCTGAGGGCTGCGAGTACACATCGTTTCAGTTTTTAATTGATGCAGAAGAAGCTGACATGAAGTGACACACGGCAAAAAAAAATATAATGAGACGTTTTACGGTAAAAATCTGTGAAAAATCTTTTTGGGTTTTAACGGGCCGCTGTCTGGAGACATGACAGACACTGAGTGTTATTTATATCTTTAGTGGTTCTGAACAATGATTGCTTTCTGGTACAGTACATTCTACATTTTGTCATTTAGTGGATGCTGATTGGAACTGAACATTCAGTTCTCACAATTCAAATTCAGCTTCAGCTGACAAACATGCGGGTAGTCGTGTGTGTGCCACGGTATGGACATTTGTTTTTAGCCTTTATTTCCTAAACAGTTGTATTAGACTTGCTGGCAGTAGCATTTCCATTATGTGATTTCTGCATTAATTTGCAAGGTTTTCTTAATTAATCTCTCAACCGCTGCCACCACGGCCGGATCATCGCACAGGCTTCATAGGCTTAAGCCTAGGGGCCCCCACGCCCCCTCGCCTCGGAGGGGGCCCCCGATTGGTCAAAAGAAAAAAATATATATCATATTCATTAGCTCAAAATCACGCCCTCGCCGCCCAGGGGGTCCCCAATTGGTCAAAAGAAACAAAAACTTTCATATTCATTAACGCAAAATGAATATTTAAATAACCGGACACTGATTGGTTGTGGGGAATCCGCCTTCCATATATAAACGTTAGGCATCACGCACTGTGTCAGTCTGACTCTGTAGTTGAACAGCGACAGTACTTATGAGCGATAGAAAATACGAAAGCGGTGCCCAAAAGCGCAAAGCGCAGCGGCAAAAAGCCCAACGAGGCCAAGCTCTCTTGAGCAACATGCCAAAACTATCTATCTATCTAGATTAAATCGATGTAGCGTATGAATTAAGCCTGAATTAGCCTATGAAGTAAGGTGGGCGGACGGGGGACGGGCAGACGGGGGACCGGGAACGGGGGGGGTATTGGGGCCCACAGCAGCTTGTAGCCTAGGGGCCCCTGACCATGTTAATCCAGCCCTGGCTGCCACTGTCTGGCGCAGCTGCCACAGACATGCCGTGGCAACTACTGCTGCTTTGATTACTGTTTTAATTTTTTATTATATGAAGCAGTGTGACAGAGTGGCACTCATAAAACAGAGTGTCGTCTGCATAGCAGTGACATGAGACACATTGCAAGCAGATAATCTGACCCAGAGAGAGGTGGTGTAAATAACAAAGAGAAGGGGCCCCAGCAATGAGCCCTGGGGCGCCCCTGTGGTCAAGTATTGATGTGGACAACTGTCTGTCACACCGCTGTGAGGTCAAGTTGAGTTTTTGTTCTGTCTCGTCATTTCCTGTTTTATTTTAATATTTACCTGCCCTCTCATTTTAGGTCACTTGTCCTTCCTCATGTGTCCCCGCCCTGATTGTTTCCACCTGTTCCCCATCACCCTGTGTATATATTGTCTGCGTCTCCCTTTGTCTTTTGGTCATATTCCTCGAATGAGTGATTTTTGTTGTAAAGTCTTAGTCTAGCCCTTTTGTTTCATAGTGCATAGTGTTGTAGTGTTTTTCAGCCTCCTTCAGAGCGCCTTCAGTTAATGTTTTGCAGCCTGTTGTTTTTCCTCTTGATGAGTGATTTTGATTTTGGATAACCTTTTCATAAAGTAGTTTAGATTTTTCCTCCTTTGGAGTAATTTTTGTTTTCTCTAGTTTAGGCCTGTTTTCATAGCCCGTCATAGCCTCACTCGGTCGAGGGTTTTTTGTTATTTCAATAAAGAAGATCATTGACGCCTCTGCGCCTGAGTCCTGTTTTGAGTCCGGCCTGACACTGTCCAAGAGAGGTCGGATTGAAACCAGGAAAGAATCGAACCAGAGTTTGAGAGTCATCAGTCTGTAATCTGTGACGTACTTTAACACTGCTACAGAGGTGATAGGATGTATAGGTATTTAATGTTGTAGTTAAATGTATGAGTTATGGATTTGTACTTGAATATTACATAACATACTTTAGTACAGGACACAGGTCTGAACCTTCAGTTCGAGTACAATTATACCACGGCAGAATTATGAGTCTCACTTCAACCCAGAGTCGTAATAATATTCTAGTGAGTAAGTTTGGTTTCAAGTGTGTGTGTGTGGGAGGCTTAATGTGTCATGACTGTAATTATTTACTACACAGACCTTCGCTGTCTTGTTCTTGACTGATGTTCGATTCGACTTTTTTAGGGCAAAATGAACTGTAAATAAAAATATCACCAGAAAAGAGTTCTGTCTGCAGGTGTCATAAAGCCACAATAACAGTTTGCCATTGAAGTAGGGCAGCATGTACAGCCCGATGAATGGGACGGCTACTCCATCCCCAGGGGAAATTATGCCCTTGCTAGTAAGCGTTGCTGTGGTGATTTAATAATAATGATAATACATTTTATTTATCCTCAGTATTCAAGGACACTTTACGAGGTAAATCCGTCAAAACACACAAGTTAAAGTTTAAAAGCTGTATTTTGGTTTGAGCTGGACAGACGAGGAGACGATGGAGTCATGTACAGGACACATCTGGATTCAAAACTGAGTTCGTTTGAACTTCAAGTCAAAGTTTGCTCTGTTTACGATGTTGACCTGTCGTCATGGTCCATCTCATCTCGTGCCTAAACCAAAATATCACCAGACAGCAACCCCACAAATACTTTACGGAGGAACGTTCACTCTCTGTGAGGTGAAGTAATACTTTGAGACAAGCTGACAGCCCAAAGTACAGTACAGTCTGTCTGCAGTCGCTGGTGTTTCATTTCTCTAGCATCCCCTGGGAATGCATCCTGAGGCAATCAGGTCCAAGTGCAAAACAATAATGCTGGTGATGATGATGGTGATGCTGGGAGGCCCAGCAGAGCAGCTGACGGATGACTGAGGAGAGCACAGTTCTCAGGTGGTTTATCTGTTGGACATCAGCCTTAAAGTCAGTGTTTTATGTAATCACACATAGTTTGTGTGAAGATTTAGCAGCTTAGAAAAATGTGGGGACCGTTTCAAATCTTCTTAAACAGCAGATCGTGGAGCTGGTCCAATGGTTTCTGAACTTTCTGGAGGTCTTTATAATAATAACTGTAGACAGTTATCAGAGTAAAATGTATTGATTACAGATTTCTTGTGGTCTGCAGGGTCGGGGACTAATCCAAAGATAGAGATTTCCTACTGACTGGACCTTAACGAGCTGTCTGGTAGTATAACTGAATGTATAAATGAGGTGGATAGTGGCAAGAAACACATTGAGCCAATTAAACCAATTATTGCTGAGATGTTTCCAACAATCTAAATATCTAAACTGTTCCAAAGACACAAAGACAGTGATACATGAAGTTAAAAAACAAGTTCAGGAGTTCAGACTCGGTGTTGACTCGTGCGCTGACTAAAGGCTTGTTGAACGTGGACTTTGTTTCACCTCTGCTGGTTTCTGTCGTCGATGTGATGAATCATGGAGCTTTATGAGCAGACTCAACAGGAAATGCTTCGACGACCTCACACTCCTAAGAAAAGTTCATCATTCTTCTTCTGTGTTTTCCACCAACGGCCACAAATTTCAGTCTACAGACTTTTAACATCAGATTGTTGGAACGTGCACGAGAACGTGAACTAGACAGTCGGACTCGTAGTCGGACTCGTAGTTTTGGCTTAAATAGCTCAGATGTGTTTTTTTCTGGATGAAGCAGACAGACTCGTCTTTTTAACTCGCTCTGGAGTCACATTTTGTAACTTTAGCCACACAAATCTGACACGTGGATTTTCAGGAAAATCTGAGGATGCTTAAAATCTTCTCCGTTCATTGATACGACAGATGGTTTGGAAATTGTGGCTGCTTGTTCTCAGCAGTGTGAGCTGACACACCTTCTGTTTGTTCCTTTGCACTGATTGGTCGACTGAACTGCAGCTGTTGCTGGGTAGAAAACATAAAAAAAATTCTTGATTCAATTTTCTAGTTTTGCTTCATCATATCATAAAATCCTCCGTTTGTTGTGACGCTGCTGCTGCGTTCTTCATGTTCCTGTTGTGACCGATGCTGTTCTGCCTTCAGACGACTAATTAACGAGAAGAGAAGGTGATAACGGAGGAGAGAGAGAGAGACGGAGTGTGAGGGGACGAGCGAGTGTTACTGCTACTAATGAGCTATGACATGCTGCAGCCACATCACTGTGTGTGTTCATGTGTGTGTGTGGCAACAGATGACCTATTCAATTAAAAGCCAAAGCGAAGGGACAGTACACACACACACACACACACACACACACACACACACACACACACACAGGGAGGCAGGTTGGCAGCAGTACACAGAGGGTTGAGGATCAGTGTTTGATCCACACTGACCTTTAGTTTGGCTCCAAGTCGCCTCTCCTCTCCTGATAATCCCTCGTCTCTTCTCTCAGTCTAATATCCTCGAGCATTCGAGTTTCTCTGTCTGTCGCTTAAGTGATTTAACACACGTGTGCACAGGAGCTGTATGCAACGCAGCATAACCTCCGAACCAGCAGTGTCCAGTCTAACAGTGAACACAGCGACAGAACCTCCGAACCGGCAGTGTCCAGTCTAACAGTGAACACAGCGACAGAACCTCCGAACCGGCAGTGTCCAGTCTAACAGTGAACACAGCGACAGAACCTCTGAACCGGCAGTGTCCAGTCTAACAGTGAACACGGCGACAGAACCTCTGAACCGGCAGTGTCCAGTCTAACAGTGAACACAGCGACAGAACCTCCAAACCGGCAGTGTCCAGTCTAACAGTGAACACAGCGACAGAACCTCCGAACCGGCAGTGTCCAGTCTAACAGTGAACACAGCGACAGAACCTCCGAACCGGCAGTGTCCAGTCTAACAGTGAACACAGCGACAGAACCTCCGAACCGGCAGTGTCCAGTCTAACAGTGAACACAGCGACAGAACCTCCGAACCGGCAGTGTCCAGTCTAACAGTGAACACAGCGACAGAACCTCCGAACCGGCAGTGTCCAGTCTAACAGTGAACACAGCAACAGAACCTCCGAACCGGCAGTGTCCAGTCTAACAGTGAACACAGCGTCAGAACCTCCCAACCGGCAGTGTCCAGTCTAACAGTGAACACAGCGTCAGAACCTCTGAACCGGCAGTGTCCTGTCTAACAGTGAACACAGCGTCAGAACCTCTGAACCGGCAGTGTCCAGTCTAACAGTGAACACAGCGACAGAACCTCCGAACCGGCAGCGTCCAGTCTAACAGTGAACACAGCGACAGAACCTCTGAACCGGCAGCGTCCAGTCTAACAGTGAACACAGCGACAGAACCTCTGAACCGGTAGTGTCCAGTCTAACAGTGAACACAGCGAGGTGGTTTTCCCGGGTTTGGCTCCTGGCATCCCGGGCTGAGTCAGTTCACAAAGGTTGTTCAAAACCCGGTCTGGTCCGGCTGCTGAGCCCGGTTCTGTTGCCTGCTAACGGCAGGTTCAGTCAGCAGCAGTTAATTGGCGGCTATGAGAATCACTGATAGACTAAAAAATAAAATAAAATTGTAAAATTAGCATAACGTTGCAGTAAACATAAAGCTGGTGACTGAAAAATAAACAGACTTATGTAAATGTGAGTACATATCCACATCCTGAGTCACAGTCGGAGTCATGTCGGCAGTGAGAAGCTTCTCAGGTGTCCACAACTTTGCAGTCGATGCTGCTTCAAAGCTGAACTGCATGCGGCCTCCAGAGTCTTTTCTTGTACTTAACGATATTACACCAGTAATTGATAATTAGGTCCCTGGACTGTTTCTTCAGTGAAGATCTCAGGAGACATTTTCGACTCATTTTCACCTGTCAGGAATTTATTTCCCCCGAGGCAGCGACACATGGTGTACGAGCTGTCGGAGAGTGGAATAGAGTGAGCTTCATGAACTCCTTTCACGCTGACTCACTGTAGACACACATGAAGAGCAGCATTAGGGCTGCTAACAGCTCCTGATGCAACGCTGCCGTATTATACTGAAACGCAGCCTGCTCGTCTGTTCCTGGGGTAAATGTGTCGTTTTAATGATGTTTTTCTTTTTATCTGTCTGAACGAGAGGCTGACACGAAGCTTTGTATCAGAGGAGCGTCTCATCGCCTCAGTCTGTCGTTTGTTTGTCGTCGTCGTGTTTGTGTGTTCGTCTCTCAGGGGGCTCGGTCCAAATCCAGAGATCAGCATCAGCCCCCGGCTCCGTCGCTCCAAATGTGCCGCGTCACTGCAGCCCCAGCAGACCTGCTGCATGACATCAGCTGTGCAGGTGGCTGCCCGAGGCGCCGTCCGTCCATCCATCCATCCATCCATCTATCCATCCATCCATCCATCCATCCATCCATCTATCCATCCATCCATCTATCCATCCATCCATCCATCCATCCATCCATCTATCCATCCATCCATCCATCCATCCATCCATCCATCCATCCATCCATCCATCCATCCATCCATCAATCCGTCCGTCCGTCCATCCATCCATCCGTCCATCCATCCATCTATCTATCCATCCATCCATCTATCCATCATCCATCCATCCATCTATCTATCCATCCATCCATCTATCCATCATCCATCCATCCGTCCATCCATCCATCCATCTATCCATCCATCTATCTATCCATCCATCCATCTATCCATCATCCATCCATCCATCCATCCATCAATCCGTTCATCCATCCATCCATCCATCAATCCGTTCATCCATCAATCCATTCATCCATCCATCCGTTCATCCATCCATCCGTCCATCCATCCATCCGTCCGTCCATCCGTCCGTCCATCCATCTGTCCGTTCATCCATTCGTCCATCCGTCCGTTCATCCATCCATCCGTCTATCCATCCGTCTATCCATCCGTCTGTTCATCAGTCCGTCCATCTATCCGTCCATCCATCCGTCCGTTCATCCATCCATCCATCCGTCCGTTCATCCATCCATCCATCCATCCATCCATCCATCCATCCATCCATCCGTCCGTTCATCCATCCATCCATCCATCCATCCATCCATCCATCCATCCATCCATCCATCCATCAATAGGAGTGCCCAATGCACCAAGCCAATACTAAAGCAGCTCATTGGGCCCAGTGTTTTGTTAATGTGTTTGTTGGCTGTATCTGCTGCTGTGAATCCTGCTGAGATGCATGTGAATGTACGTCTTAGTAAATATGTTAATAACTCCATGAATGAACAGTCTATACTCGGAGTGTAGGAGCAGAGATTTACCAGCTTAATGCATCTTAATCAGCTCCAGTTAATCCCATTCATCCCGTTTTGTTATGGATTATATTGCATGTATAGAAAACGGCGTGCATCATCTTCTCGACATGTGTCGTGCATGCATGTTCTCTGTGTTTATCGGCTATAACACGGCGTGTTGTTGGCTGTATTTCACCATCAGCACCCTGAATGTAACACCCGGTGGTCACATCAGCCTCTCCTGCCCTCAGATGCACTTTTAAAATATTTAAATCTCCACCCGTGCAAACCCTGAACCACCTGCAGACATCCTCTCCACCTTCTCCACCTTCCAGCAATGCAGCAGCAATAATTCAGTCTTTAGCTGGAATGAACGTGGCTCCGAGGCGTCCACAGACAGAGACAGAGAGGTGGTGCTCGTGGCCAAATGTGATCCTGTAATCCGGCAGCATGTTGGCGGGTGGAGCTGTCAGTCACACAGGAGCTTGGAGAAAGAATCTGAAATAAACAAAAGATACTAGGAAAGATACTAGGAGAGATGAAAATATCAAAGTATTTTTTTATTATTTGAGACTGCACTCTGATCTGACTGTGCTACCAGAGGACACAACACAAATTACACAACATTCTGTGGCCGTTTATCATCTCTCATCCTCAAAAGGCCGGAGGAGCTTCACATCTGATGTTAGCTCCCTCCATCAGCTACAACTCTTCTCAGCATCCCACCATTGATGAGTTATCCTCCTGAAACCACCCATGAACCATGGTCAGAGACCTGATAGGTGAAGGTTTGAATGGAGAGCTTTGTCTTCAGGCTCAGCTCACTCTGAACCACAACAGTCCGGTACAACGTCCGCAAGACCCCGAGATACTTGAAGTCCTTCGCTCGGGGCAGTAACTCACTCCCAACTCTGAGGGATTTAAATATTTCAAGTTGCACCTTTCTTTCTTTAACCCATCCATCCATGTCCAACCTTCTTGAGGTGTAGTTTATCCATACAATGACACTGGAGGTGAAAGTTTGGAAAGGATATTGGATTCTATCATATTCAGCTAGATGCAGGAAACCAGTGCAGTCACTAGACTCTGTCAGCTGCTTCAGAAACGCCGGGTTATCCGGTGTGCTGTCCTCCACAAAGAGTCCGTTTGAATGACGCACTTTGAACAAGGAACCCACATTCTCTGATGTGTTGGTGGATCCGACCTTCTCTTCACCTGCTGAGAGGTTTCAGCTCCTGGAGCAGGTGAATGACACGTTCCGTGTGCTCCTCAACTTCCACATCATGTCAGAGGAAGAGCGCTGTCAAACCCTGAACACTGCTCTCACCCATGATGGACAGAGAGACACCGATGGCAGAAAAAAAGATTGCCATGATGAAACTTGACAAACTTGAAACTGTGTTGACCTTCCTGCACGAGAAGAAGCTGACGGGAACCTGAGCTCTGAGAACCTGTTTCTGTTAAAGCCGACCTCAGATCCAGGATGGAGCGCGGCGCAAAGCTGCTTTCTGTAATGTTTGCTCTTATTTATATTTCTGAATCTTTACCCGCCTTCTTTAATATGATATTCAGTGCAATACCTTATTTATCTCGTATTCATAATTCATTTCATGCTACGTGTTTCTGTTTTTGTTTCTGAAATAAAGAAAATCTCAAAGACATAAAGTAGCTAAAATATCGCCTTGGGCACCAAACTGGTCAGAGCCTCAGGCAAGACTCCGCTACCGTGTGTGTGTGTGTGTGTGTGTGTGTGTGTGTGTGTGTGTGTGTGTGTGTGTGTGTGTGTGTGTGTGTGTGTGTGTGTCAAAAGTTTTTATTTTAAACTCTACAAAAACATGAGCGCTGCAGTTTTTTTGTTTTTGCTCCCTTTTTTCACGAGTTGAAGAAAACGATCCAAAACTTCTTCTTCTTCTTCTTCTTCTTCTTCTTCTTCTTCTTCTTCTTCTTCTTCTTCTTCTTCTTCTTCTTCTTCTTCAGCTGTGGCGACACGCTGATATGTGACTCGTGACTCGGTATGTATGTTTCTTGCAGTAGTCACAAATAAAGTCCACTCTTTTCTCTCCGTCATTTTCCAGAATGTTTCTGCGTCTGTAACCTCAGACTCTCTCTCCACATCTTTACCTGAGATCACCTGCAGGGAGTCTCACCTGTGCGTGCTCGTCATCAGGTGAACTGAGTTCACCTTTCTCATCAGCTGTCACTTAAACTGTGCATCGAGGCGATAACCCTAATAAACGTCTACTTTAAGATGAAGCTGCACAATTAGTGTGAAAACTCGTTTGTGTCACAGTCATGCTGTTTGATAATGCCGCACCTGTCAGGGTGAGCGAACACACACGTGTCGACTTTATGGTTTTGTTTGATTAAAGTGGGTGGGGGGGGGGGGGGGGGGGGGGGGGGGGGTGTTCTTTGTGTGTGTGTGTGTGTGTGTGTGTGTGTGTGTGTGTGTGATGTTAATCTGAGCGTAGCTGAATATAGACGAGGCATCTATTGATTTAGATATTGAATCATCACAGTGTGCTAATAAACGCGCGTCGTCTCACTGCAAACGACGAGCTGCTCATCCGTCTCTCAGCTCAGTTCGAGCACACGGCTGGTGATACGAGTGGAAGCAGAGCAATATCACTAATGCATCCTGACACTTGAAATTCAAAGAGATTCTGTGCTTGAAGCGTTTATGGACAGTTTGTACCTGAATATCATGATGTTCTGTGTGGAGGCCCTGCAGTGACATATCTGCAGTAACATATCAAAGGTTTGAGCTGGAGCTGCTGCTTCATTATTTCATGTCATTTGTTTCTTTGTTTTCCATCGGTGTGGCAGATGGCTCTAAATACTACAGTACCCATGAGCCTCAGCCAGTCAGAGGTGCAAACCAACAAAGTAACCACGTTGGTGAAGGACACATCCAGGTGACATGAACGTGGATTTATTTAAGATGCAGATTGTTTTATCCTCTGCTCATGCTCGTGGTAAATTTCAGTTTTACTGGTTGGATTTTATTTTTTTTTATCACATATTTACTGAGAGAAGACAGGAAGTGACCGAACATGAACGAAGTCTCCATGACGTCACCCACAGGCTCTGCCGTCTTCTAACTAAGACTGGACGACACCCACCTGTCAATCAAAGCGTCCACGCTCTTAACCCTGCATAACTTTCAGCCTTAATATAATGTGAACAGGTGAGTTGTATATAAATTCACCCTCAGTACAGTTGTCATGAACGGGGAAATTAGCTACAGAGACCAAAACTGTTTTTTGTACCAGGCTGTAAACATGTTTATTTCTGCTGTGAAACATGGGGACTTATGGAGACTGACTCACTTCTGGAGCCAGCCTCAGGTGGACGTTAGAGGAACTGCAGGTTGTTGGTACTTCCTGTGTTGGCGAGATAAGAGCAAACATCAAGTGAATGAAAACAGAGCAGATCAGACTTTAAATCTTTAAATTTAAAGGCAACACATTTCAGTCTTGTAGCTCTGTGTCAGCGAGGACGCCGCGATGGAGAGAGAGAGAAAAACAAATCAACCTGAAGAGAGGTCGACCCGACCAGCAACACCAGCTAACCCCGTTTAGCTCATCCTGCAAGGAGGCCAGAGAAGCGTGCACACACACACACACACACACACACACACACACACACACACACACACACACACACACACACACACACACACACACACACACACACACACACACATTTAGAAAACACACACACACCTCCATTAGTTCTCAGAGCCTCTCTCTCTCCGTCGGCTCTGTCAGGTTGATAGTTCCATTTCAGGCTGAGGCAGATGGAGAGGCCGCCCAGCGTGCAGCGAGGCTTTTATTTTGAAAAAAAAAAAAACACCATCAGGTGAAGGCCATTTGCAAACAAGAACTGTCTCTACTCGTAGAAGATGGAGGAGAAACAAACATTTATATTATCGACTCCATTTCATATTTTAAAAAAAGGAAAGATTTTATTTGGTACATAAAAAAACTCACAATGCACCATTATAACAGTGACAACGAAACAAAACAAGTCCCCAAAATACCAAGTCACCAATAAATCAGAAAGAAAAATACAGTTTCTTTGAAAAAAAGCAAACTAAATAGAAAAATAATGAGCGAGCTGCCGAGCTTCACACTCACTGAGAAGGACGAGACCTTCAGCAGATCCACCATCCTTAAGAAAGTTGACACGCACAGAGCGTGAACGTTCTCCGTGAATGCTCTGGAACGCGTCGCTTGTCGTGTTTCTGAACCCTGAGCTGAGCGAGGTGAGAAAACACAGTTATGAATCAATGGAGGACTGAAGTCTGAAGGGCAGTCGCAGCAGGGAGAACAGATCGATACAAAGGAACAGAGAGAAGGCGCTTTGCACCTCGCTCTGTCTCGCTCCGGCTCTTCGGCGGATCCAGTCCGAGGTCTCGGCGACAGAAAGAGCCGTTCACGTTCATCGATCGTCTTTCAAACAGAAACAAGACGGATTCTCGGACCGCCCGAGATTCTGACAGCGCAGGAACGAGTGTTCATGTCCTGTTCTGCAAATATGTCTCTGTGAATCGTTATTGACCTTTGTGAAGACATAAAGACGTTTCCAGGAATTCAGATGCAGAAGATCACACGATGCTTTCTCCTGGACGCATACCAACTCTTCAGATATGTCAGAATGTGACGCTGTCGTAGCATCAACAGCCGAGATATTTATTCATCTGTGTCTCTGGATTTCTCTTCTTATATCCTGAGAATAACCCAGAGCTCTCGTCCACCTGCTGCTCCAGATCTTGGGACTCGTGGACCGAACAGTGAGCAGACTATGGAAGGCCTTTCATCACGTTCATCATTGACGAGGATGATGGTGAAGCCACTGACCGCTGACACCAACAAAGAGCCAGAAAAACTGGTCACGATCATGACGCCCTGTGTGAGATCAGCGACTCCTTTATGAGACCCTGTGATGTTCTGCCTTTGTCCTGAAACTGGCGGGTACCACAGACAGGAAGCAGCAAGAACCAGCACGACGTTTCAGCGTTTCTGCAGCCCGTATCCCAGCTGACATCCACCGGAGCTCACCTTCCTGTTAGGTGGAGGTGTGTTTGTCTTTTCAGCGTCCACGGGGACAAAGAACGATCGAGACTGTCCAGCAGTGAGACAGATATTAAAAGAGAGGTTAGATTGAACAAGCTTTTAATCAGTGTGGAGGGAAGGCTGTAAATAGTGGCCATCTATAATACAGGCTGCTGTGTGCTGAAGGAGGAAAACAACCTCCGCCTTCCTACATTAATCAGGCCTGGGCGGAGGTTTAGGGTTCGCTTGGAGCCGGAAGGGGACGTTAGGAAAGTTCTGTCGCAGTAAATAGTTTTCAGCAAGGTTCTCGACCCCTGTCTGAGCCGGCCGAGCCTCCCGGTGAAGAGCGGGAAACTGTGGGTGGATGTTACCTCCACCCTCCACCCTCCACCCGCCTCCAGCTGCAACATTACACCTGTCAGCATGAGAGTGTCTGCTGCAACCGACAGGCCGACTCAGACGCAGCTACGACTGGTTCAAGCCGGTTCAGAGAGAGACGCTCGGCTTGTTTGAGGCTGGCTGCAGAAGTGAGTCAGTCTCCATACGCCCCCATGTTCAACTCACCTGCTCACCCATCCTGATGCAAAGTCACAGTCTGATGAATTAATGTTTGAAACTCCGAACCTGACCAGAACTTTTTAATCTATATCTGTGGTGTGTGTGTGTGTGTGTGTGTGTGTGTGTGTGTGTGTGTGTGTGTGTGTGTGTGTGTGTGTGTGTGACAGAAAGTGTGTGTGCACCTTCCACTTCACCTCGCCTCACTAAGTTATTAATAACTTACTCAGAACGCTGCTTTGTCACTTCATTCGCCTGAACCCAGGATATTTCCTAGGAAGTCGATCCGAATCCGCCCACACATCACTAATACACACTGCTACACACTGCTACACACTGCTACACACTGTTACACACTACTACACACTGCTACAGACTGCTACACACTGCTACACACTGCTACACACTGCTACAGACTGCTACACACTGCTACACACTGTTACACACTACTACACACTGCTACACACTGCTACACACTGCTACACACTGCTACACACTGCTACACACTGCTACAGACTGCTACACACTGCTACAGACTGCTACAGACTGCTACACACTGCTACACACTGCTACACACTGCTACACACTAATACACACTGCTACACACTACTACACACTGCTACACACTGCTACACACTGCTACACACTGCTACAGACTGCTACACACTGCTACACACTACTACAGACTGCTACACACTGCTACAGACTGCTACACACTGCTACACACTGCTACACACTGCTACACACTGCTACACACTGCTACACACTACTACAGACTGCTACACACTGCTACACACTGCTACAGACTGCTACACACTGCTACACACTGCTACACACTGCTACACACTACTACAGACTGCTACACACTGCTACACACTGCTACACACTGCTACACACTACTACAGACTGCTACACACTACTACACACTGCTACAGACTGCTACACACTACTACACACTACTACACACTGCTACAGACTGCTACACACTGCTACACACTACTACACACTGCTACACACTACTACAGACTGCTACACACTACTACACACTGCTACAGACTGCTACACACTGCTACACACTACTACAGACTGCTACACACTGCTACAGACTGCTACAGACTGCTACACACTGCTACACACTGCTACAGACTGCTACACACTGCTACACACTACTACAGACTGCTACACACTGCTACAGACTGCTACACACTGCTACACACTGCTACAGACTGCTACACACTACTACACACTGCTACACACTGCTACAGACTGCTACACACTGCTACACACTGCTACACACTGCTACACACTGCTACAGACTGCTACACACTGCTACACACTACTACAGACTGCTACAGACTGCTACACACTACTACACACTGCTACAGACTGCTACACACTGCTACACACTGCTACAGACTGCTACACACTGCTACACACTACTACACACTGCTACAGACTGCTACACACTGCTACACACTGCTACAGACTGCTACACACTGCTACACACTGCTACACACTGCTACACACTACTACACACTACTACACACTGCTACACACTGCTACACACTGCTACAGACTGCTACACACTACTACAGACTGCTACACACTACTACAGACTGCTACACACTACTACACACTACTACACACTGCTACACACTGCTACACACTGCTACAGACTGCTACACACTACTACAGACTGCTACACACTACTACAGACTGCTACACACTGCTACAGACTGCTACACACTGCTACACACTGCTACACACTGCTACAGACTGCTACACACTGCTACACACTGCTACAGACTGCTACACACTGCTACACACTACTACAGACTGCTACACACTGCTACAGACTGCTACACACTGCTACACACTACTACACACTGCTACACACTGCTACAGACTGCTACACACTGCTACACACTGCTACACACTGCTACACACTGCTACACACTACTACAGACTGCTACACACTACTACACACTGCTACACACTGCTACAGACTGCTACACACTGCTACACACTGCTACAGACTGCTACACACTGCTACAGACTGCTACACACTGCTACACACTGCTACAGACTGCTACAGACTGCTACACACTACTACACACTGCTACAGACTGCTACACACTACTACACACTGCTACAGACTGCTACACACTGCTACACACTGCTACAGACTGCTACAGACTGCTACAGACTGCTACACACTGCTACACACTGCTACACACTACTACACACTGCTACACACTACTACACACTACTACACACTGCTACACACTGCTACACACTGCTACACACTCTGTACAGGCGCAGACAAGGATTTCTTTCTTTATGCACACTTCATGCACACGAGTCGGACCTCTGAGGTGAGAAGCAGCAGATTTATTGTGCATGATCCAGTTTGAATAAAGTTCTGAAGCTGTGGTTCTGTTCAGTGCACGGTGAGGCCCGGACACAGATGACTGAAGCAGAGAGAGTGCTGTGACGTAAAATCTTTTTATGATTTATCAGGAAATGACAAACTCTAAAATACCATGAAGAACACTTTGTGTCATTGTCGGTCCAGATCCGGGAGTCCAGGTGACATATGGTTCTGTTCAGACGTCAACACGACCTCATTTTTCCTCCGACACTCAGTCGGATGTTGCAGGAAGTCGTGGGGCAGCGGAGGCAGCCACTGGTCGCTGTAGATGAAGAGCTGCAGGCAGCAGTTTGTAACGCGGCTCCTCCAGCCTGTCACCATGGTGAACGACTCCTCTTACTGTGACTTACTGTTTCGGTGAAAATGACTCGGCCCGCGTGCACGGCGTTAAATCAGACTCGAGTTGCCCGCAGGCCCGATAGAGGAAACGGTCACAGCTCATGTTCGCTGCCCTCGCTGGTCAGTACGGGTGATTTCCAGCTCGGCGCCGGAAGCTGCAGTCAGCAGCATCGGTAACCAAAGAAGAAGAAGAAATAAAGCTCAGCATGTCGCTCGATGCAACATTGCATCATGCTCCTCTAACATCCAAAGAGAGTCCTGACTGCTGAAACGTTGATGTTCAGATGTAACTTCACAGCTCCGTCTGCCTCTAATTATCATTCTGAAGGAAAAGCTGCAGTGTTATGTTTGGCGTGGCTTCCTGGCTCTGCCTTTTCTGCACACCTGTCTGTAATCGACTCATCACATCTCCTCACCTGTCTGAAGAAGAAGAAGAAGAAGAAGAAGAAGAAGAAGAAGAAGCTTTCCTTCCACTCTCTGGTTTTCGTGTTGATTCCTCACCTCTCGCTTCACCTGGTGCCTCAGGATCATCTCTCATCTCTCGTAAGGTGAGATCACACCTTTAGCTCCGCCTCAGCTCTCCAGCAGATTTGCATCTCTCAACACGTTGGATGCTCATTCATTTGTAATGAAATGAATCAGGTGATGATGAGAGAACATGCAGTCTGGGAAACACAGACACACTCCTGGCCCGTCTCCTCCACCCGCCCCTCCACTTCTCTCCTCGCCTAATGTTCTCTCCACCCCTCTCCTCCTCGGCCGATAGCATCTCTGTCTCCTGCAGAGGAAAACGTCTCCCTCCGCCGCCTCCTTATCGCGGGAACAATGCGCCGAGTGCAGTGACACGACCGCCTTATCGGCAGCACCATGCACAAAAGCCGACACAATGCCACACATCGCCGCACAGACTCGTAATACGGCTCATTCAGCTCGGCTGAATCAGACTCCTCGCACAATGCCGCCTCGCAGGAACGTATTGATGATCGGATCCAGCTTCTGTTTGTGAGTCCGCCGCCTGTGGACGTGTCTGCCGCACAGCGAAGCACTTAACCCTCGGCAGAGAGACACTGGATTCAGCATTCAGTCCCATGTAACGCTCATTTCAATTGATGTGTTGTTAAATGGTGGCATTGGTTTTTCTCGGCTCTTTGTCAACACTTCGAGTCCCTGAAGATACAAACCACGAGTCGTCTCTGTAAAGCCTCCGGTGTGAAGCAGGGTTCAAGCTGCAGAGGCAGAAATCCATCGTACAACACTGAGGATTACGAAACACGGAGCGGGAGCTGAATAACAACGAACAAGAGGAAGGAAGACGGGAACATGGAGGTCAGACAGAGCTGCAGGGAACACCTGACGGACCTGGACACATGCAGGTCTGTGGTCCCCAGCAGCAGTCAGCCCAGAACCAGAACCAGACCCAGCAGCGGCTGATATCAGCGACTAGTCCAGCAGCGGCTGATATCAGCGACTAGTCCAGACTGAGCTAAAATGAGCTAACAGCAGCTAACAGACTGAGCTAACAGCAGCTAACAGACTGAGCTAACATGAGCTAACAGCAGCTACAGCTGTCAGCAGTTTACTTCACTGTCCATCATAAACTCTGTAAATCACAGAGAGTTGAGGCGGAGCAGCCGGAGGACATCAGAGGGAAAACCAGAAAACATTTCCTGTCAGCGTCCTCTTCACTCTCTTCACCTCTGCCATCATGTCCGTAGAGGCTGCTGAACCCACTCGACCAGCTCCAGTTGATAATATATCATTACAAATTAGTTCAGGAGCTAACATGACCCATTAAAGCTCCTGTTCTGGCACGACAGTCACACTCCCCCGGTGCTCTGAGGAAACAGCAGCTACAGTCTGCAGCAGGACTCTGTCTCTCTAAAGTTAATGTGTGTGTTAATCAGCTGATACACCTTCACATCCTCTCCGTTCGTCTAGAACAGGTGTGTGTCAGTGTGTGTCTGTGTGTGTCTGTGTGTCTGTGTGTCTGTGTGTGTCTCGCTAAAAAGATCAGTTCCCTCTCGCCTGGTCGAGGCCACACGAGGTGAGTGTCGCTGTCTCCCCAGAGGAAAAGCTCCAATCCCAGCTGATCGCTCCAAAACCTCAGGGAGGAGACAAGACGCCGTGAACGCAGCGTTTAAAACCAAAAACTGTGCTGAGAAACACACACACACACACACACACACACACACACACACACACACACACACACACACACACACACACACACACACACACACACACATCCTTTGGGAGGCTGCATTCCATTTATGAAGTAATAAAAACAATCTGCCCAGCGGTCAGTTTATTTATGCAGCCGGCACTGTATTGACAGGAATAAACACGAGCCAGTGAAGGTGCTGAGCAGTGTGTGTGTGTGTGTGTGTGTGTGTGTGTGTGTGTGTGTGTGTGTGTGTGTGTGTCTGCTGTTGCAGCAGTTTCAATGTGCAATTACCTGCTGAGATGCTTCTTTGGCCTGCGCTGGAAAAAAATGGATGAATGGTGGTAAAAGGTGAAGTTTTCTCCAAACCATGTGAAGGTGGAGTCCATCAAAGTGTGTGTGTGTGTGTGTGTGTGTGTGTGTGTGTGTGTGTGTGTGTGTGTGTGTGTGTGTGTGTGTGTGTGTGTGGAGACAAAATTGATGTTTCTTGAAGGAGCAGCAATTTTCTCTCTCTGCCGAGTTCGGGAAAGGCCAGACGCGATTGTTTTTTCTTTCTCTCTGCATCCCTTCATCATCATAACAACTCGAGTCCAGAGACCGAACACACACACACACACACACACACACACACACACACACACACACACACACACACACACACACACACACACACACACACACATATTTCCTTTCCTCATTTTGTTTCCTATCTTCTCCTACTCTTTTCCTTCCACCTTGTCGTCCTCCTTTTCTTGCTTCCTCCTTCGTCTCCTCACTTTGTCTCCTCCTCTCCTCTTCATCCACTCAGCTTGTTTCTGTTCCTTCATCTCATCCTTTTCTGTCTCATTCGCTCCTTCCCTTTTCTCCTCCTTTCCTTGTTTGTTTTTTCCTCCCTTCATTTCCATACTTGTGTCCTCCTCTCCTCTCCTCCTTGTTTCCTTCCCTCTTCATCTCCTCGTTTCTTTTCATCCTCGCTCTCCTCCTCTCCTCTCCTCTTCTTCCTCCCGCTGACTCGTTAAATAAAGATCCATGTTATTAACACATCGGTTCAGACGAGGTCTTTGCGTTGGTTCGTTTATTAAATCTTCCTTTTCATCTCGTTGTTTTTCTCCACCTCCTCCTGAAGTCACCTCCTCTTTCTTTTAACCTCCATTTAACTCTGTCAGCTCTCCACCTGTCCTCCTCCTCCTCCTCATCCATCCACCTGCTACCTGCAGGCCTGGCCTCTCATAGCTTTGATTCATAGCAAAGTCATTTATTAAAGAGTTGATTAAAGATCGATTGTACTATTGAGTTCTTGTTTCCAGGCCAGACAGCCCCCCCGGGGAGCGTTCCCTTCCATCTGGGTATTTATTCATCCATCAGCAGCAGCAGCAGCAGCACGACTAAGGAACAAACTGGTTTAATGTTTCTGCTGCCACGTGCTCAGCAGGAGGTGAGCTCCAGCTTTAAGTGATCGTGGTTTTACCGTTTGACAGAATACGCGATGAGCACTTTGTGACGACGAAGAAGAAACGTAGACGATTACAGCGCAGGTGTGAAGCAGATGGAGCGAGAGCCAACACCTCCAAGTCTGAGCTCCAGGTTGGAGCTGTGAGGCTGCCATGAGGAGGAAAAGTTGGAAACTTTCCATGGGAATTAATGGGAATTTACTAAACTGAAGGTCGGCCCTTTGACAGGGAACTTAAATATATTTTATCATCATCTTGACTAAAACAGATTTCCTGCAGGTCCACTTGAATATCTCTTTCTCAGTCAGATGCACATAGCACACTGCTTACTGCAGGGCTGCTGAGGCCACGCCCCCTACCTGCACAGGTGATTTCTGTACCTGGACCACACTTTAGAGAGATGAGGAACAGTTTGAGACAAATTTAATTCACAAACTGGTTCAACAGAGGCCGACAGACTGCAGTGAGGAGGTAGACGTGCTCTGAGGATGTGGGTTGGTTTGATTAGTTCACCTTGGGGTTATTTCACTGTGTGTGGGGTTAAGGCTTCAGACTTTGCTTTGCTTTGCACACAGAGTGAACTAAAGTTCAGCTTCCTTATTGTTGGGATATTCTGAAGAACTGTATGGAAGGAGGAAATCCGCCCATCTGCTCTCTGTGAAGCGATTCCTCGACGCCGAGTGGAGACAATACGACTTTCACTGCCGACTCAAAGGGGCAGAATGGGGCGAGGAGTCTCTCTGTGATGGAGGACGCCTTCTGGAGCACAGCTGAGCAGCGATCTGCGCGCCAGATGCACCAGAGAAGAACACAAGTCATAGAAGAACAAGGCGTCTGCCAGAGGCCTCGCGCTGAATCACTGCACCGAACGAGAAACGTGTTAATAAATGAGAATTTGCACTGAGATGAGATAAACGAGTGGCTTCGTTCAGCGTGCCCTTGCTCTCCTACTGCTCTGGGATTTAGCTGCTGATGTGAGTAACTCGTAATGAATGAACAAGCAGGTGAGGAGCGTCTCGCTCAAGGACGACGGCGGACGGAAAAATCACAGGATCCGCCGCTCGTTCTTTTTTCAACAACAACAACAAAATTCATCGTGTTGGTGCCACAGCTGCTCCGAGTACGACCCACACGGCTCCTCCACGTTTAATTAATGATCACTCATCAACACTCAGCTCATTGTATCTGCTGTTATTTGGATAAGTAACAAACAAAAAGCTCATGTTGGTTTGTCTTTAAAACTGACTCAACAGGTTCAGTCTTCACGGTTAATGAACAGAGGCACTTATTTAATCCTCTGGACCTCAGATCAATTTGAACCCACAGGGGTTGAAGTAACTGACAAATCATACTGTATATTTAAATGGTGACATGTCAGCTGGATGAGAAACGTCTGCAGGCCTCAGCAGATCCATCAAAGTTAATTGGGGCTACGTTTAGATAGATAGATATACTTTATTTATCCCAAGCTGGGAAATTATAGCACAGAGCCGGGTATGTTGAGAAACGAATATTTCCCTCCCTCCGTTTCCCAAAATAACATCGTGCACAAAGCATCGTTTTCAAAAAAGTCCACCCGCATAAATACGCCATCGAGCGCCGTCATAACTACGCCAAGCCTCTGGGCGGCAGTGTAGGAAGAAGGAGGATCCTCTGCAAGCCAATCAGAATAAAGGTTATAATGCTAATAATTTACACGCAAATGCAAAACTGCAGTTTTCCAGAATCTCCACTCGAGCCGGAGTTTTTAGAAAGATTCGTTTTCAGAGGCGAGTTCACCGTTTGCATGTAAAAGATACAAACGAAGGGAAATGTCTCCGTTTTTAAAAATACCCGTGTACGTGTGAACAGGGCCTGAGCCTCACCTGAACGAGGTGGTTTCAGTTGTTGCCAACACGTCGTCACACTTAAATGACCAATGACCAAAACAACATGAGCAGCGGCAGGCAGGCGCTGACTGTGTACCGGCTGGTCAATGGAAAAGAGAAAAGTGTTTTGGGTTAAAATTAAAGTTAATAAAGGACGTAGTAGAGTTATTTCTAACTTACGTAAGTTTAAATAAGTCAAGGCTCTGTAACGTCACCTGACAGGTCGCAGCCTCTCGATGAATCATGATACAGGTCGTATACGGTCATGGACTCTGATTGTGAAGCGTCTTCAAACTGTCGAACTTACTGCCATCAAAGACAACGAGGCTGCCGAGTTCTCAGTCTGAAGTCAACTTCTTGATAAGTTCAGGAGTCGACTGGGTGTCCTGTCTTCTCCAGAAACTCGTGATGTGCAGCATCAGCATCATCAAGGTGAAGTCTGCAAAGTAAATCAGCCAAATGTGAAACTTCAATCCAATTATTCCTGGATTGTTTCATGTTCCGCCGTCTTGCTACCTGCGTCCCTGATTATTGACGGCGCTTTAACAGGCAGCA
>CM014090.1:1378424-1418424 GCA_004119915.2 Collichthys lucidus | reverse complement strand
GCTAAAAGTTCTAATGAGGCATCAAACCCGACCCAAACCGCCTTAATGCGCCTCCTCCTGCTGCGAGCAGGGAGCTCGTTAGTTCTTGTTTAGTGAACGCTCTGCTCCTTTAAATACACTTTAATGCAATTATCCTAATCTGACCTTCATCACTGCTGCAGACAGAGCTGTCCTCTACGATTACGCCTGAACACATCACGAGAGATTTCCAGAACTACAGAAAAGATTTTATCACATATATGTGGAAGTGTCGCTTTAAGAGCAGGTGAAGGGGCGGAGCCTATAAAAGGGGCAGGGAGGCTCACCTGGGCCTTTCTTCCTGCACTGGGACTCACCTGGAGGAGCAGCTGAGGCAGCCTGTGTTTGGAGTTTATCAGGTAAGCTTTGTTTTTAAATGTTTGAAAGCATCGTGTCATATTACTACAAGAAACTAGAGAACTTTGGTAGATTAATGTTTCTGTATCCAGCAAAGATACTTTTAAAGAAGCCAGCCACTGTTTGTCCCGTTACTATTATATAATTATTTAAGTTTGTCACTTGTTACTTGTTATTTTGGGGACTGAGGAGCAGGAGTGCAGTTTGATCTCAGTCCAGCTGGGTTGTGTGTTGTGGTGTTTAAGTCATCGTGCGGTTGGTTGGTATCGCTTGGTCACATCCAGACAGACGTTCTCAACTGGGATTATAAGAACAGTGACCGAGCGATTTTTGCCATCACTAGCATGAGGCTCAGGTCTCAGGGTGACGACCCACACACTGAGCAGAGAGACGTCAGAGTTGGTTTATTATCTGGATGAACGCAGGTTTGGTTTAGGCAGGAAGCCAGAACCATCTGAGATCATCGTCTTCACTCACTCTGCGGTTTGAATGTGGAGACTCAGTTCAGGCCTGAGGGCTGGACGCTGTCGTACCACACCGTGATGGAAGATGCATTGATGGACTGGAGTATAGAATCATTGAGTAGAGTCGTCGTTGAGCTTTCGCAGTGACGTACCTGGTTTTAGTTACGGGGAGTTTAAAGGTCCAGTGTGCAAAATTTAGTGAAGGTTGGAGATTGCAACCAAGTCCTCTGCTCAAGCATCGTGCAGCCGGTCACGTGTTGAGCTTCTTCTTCTACATGTGTTGGTGCATGTGGATATAAACGTCTGATTCTGCACACGTGAAAGTCAAACTTCTGTAAAGAATTCAAAATCTGAATCAGAGATTTAATTTTAATATTATATATTAAACGTGATGACATGAGGTCTGCTCGAGTGCTGGGCAGCAGAGCTCTGTGGTCGGCTGCTCGGACTGTGACAGCTCTGAGGTCTGAGGTGTGAGTGTGTGCAGCTGCATGAATACAAAGCAGGAATAAAAATAAAAAAGCCTGCACGCTCAGTCAGAGCTCCACAGATAAATAATGAAAACACACAGAGAGTCCGCGAGTTTGGGCTGCGTGCTACCAGCTGCCGGAGCCGGATGACCAGAGAGAAAATGTGGGTTTGGAGTCAGGGGAGAGAACGAGAGACTCACTACAGTCAGCATTTTAACTGCTGCACGCACACACACACACACACACACACCCACACACACACACACACACACACACACACACACACACACACACACACACTCTCACACACACACTCATAGTACATGCTGTGGCAGGCTCAGGCTGTTTGAGTGGCAGCGTGTGGAGAGAAGCAGCTAACAAAGCAAAGTCTGCAAGAACGTTTCAGCCGCAGTCACATGATGAACTACACCAACGTTAAACCATGCGGGGACGTCACGGAGACTACGTCCAGGTTTTAGACAGTCTGCGGGGACGTCACGGAGACTACGTCCAGGTTTTAGACAGTCTGCGGGGACGTCACGGAGACTACGTCCAGGTTTTAGACAGTCTGCGGGGACGTCACGGAGACTGCGTCCAGGTTTTAGACAGTCTGCGGGGACGTCACTGAGACTACGTCCAGGTTTTAGACAGTCTGCGGGGACGTCACAGAGACTACGTCCAGGTTTTAGACAGTCTGCGGGGACGTCACGGAGACTGCGTCCAGTTTTTAGACAGTCTGCGGGGACGTCACGGAGACTACGTCCAGGTTTTAGATAGTCTGCGGGGACGTCACGGAGACTACGTCCAGGTTTTAGACAGTCTGCGGGGACGTCACGGAGACTGCGTCCAGTTTTTAGACAGTCTGCGGGGACGTCACGGAGACTACGTCCAGGTTTTAGACAGTCTGCTGGGACGTCACGGAGACTACGTCCAGGTTTTAGACAGTCTGCCGGGACGTCACGGAGACTACGTCCAGGTTTTAGACAGTCTGCGGGGACGTCACGGAGACTACGTCCAGGTTTTAGACAGTCTGCGGGGACGTCACGGAGACTACGTCCAGGTTTTAGACAGTCTGCGGGGACGTCACGGAGACTACATCCAGGTTTTAGACAGTCTGCGGGGACGTCACGGAGACTACGTCCAGGTTTTAGACAGTCTGCGGGGACGTCTCCAGCAGCACCATCTCCTTCACTCCATCAGCAGCGACACTGAGGAGGAGACATATTTAAATATTTGAAGTGTCTCCGCTTCCTAAACTCCTTAAAAAGTTCTTCTGCTGCGTGCTCGTCGTCATAGAAACGGATCATAGATTTTTATTCTCCTACTACGACCGAACAGAACCCAACAGTCCTCTCTGCTGATTGGCTGTTTACTCATGACATGTGACCAGTCACACAGTGCTGTAGCTGTGACATGAAGCCAGCACATTGTTCTGCATCATGTTGTTCTGAAATATGGGAGAGACAGACGGACTTAAAATGAAGAGCACAGGTGCAGAAAGAGTCCAGCGTAATTACCCATCATCCTCCTCTGTGATACCTCTCTTATCGGCCGGCTCTGTGCAGAGATGAGAGGCTCGGAAACTTTGGAAAGTGATCCTGCAATCTGGTTTCAGCAGCGGGAGGAGACGAGAGAGGATGAAAGGAGACGAGAGCGACGTGAAGAAGAAAGGGATGAAGAGAACGAGAGCGCCGTGAAGAAGAAAGGGATGAAGAGAACGAGAGGACGGCACGGCCCGACGTGTTCGTGAGATTGAAATGAAGAAGACGACGATGACGTGAAGCGACTTCAAGCTCGACGTCCTCTGAGGAAACAACACGAGACGTTGGTGTAGATGCTGCTCGAATACGTTATTTATCTGTTATTGATCTGATTGGTTGAAGTCAGCCATGACAGACGCTTCATCCAATCACCTGCAGACGGTAACAAACCATCAGCTGAAACACAGTGAGGTCGTGCTCCTGCAGATTCAGGCCCTGTTCACACGTAAACCTTCGTTTGTATCTTTTACATGCAAACGGTGAATTCGCCTCTGAATCTTTCTAAAAACTCCGACTCGGTTTTGCGTGTAAATTCAGATAAACAGAGTTTTAGGCAGCTGATGCGCCAGAAGTGCGACCAGTGTTTACCTGTTGCTATGACGATGATCATGAAGCATTATTCTGATTGGCTTGCAGAGGATCCTCCTTCTTCCTACACTGCCGCCCAGAGGCTTGGCGTATTCATGACGGCGCTCGATGGCGTATTTATGGCGGGTTGACTTTTTTGAAAACGATGCTATGTGCACGATGTTATTTTGGGAAACTGAGGGAGGGAAATATTCGTTTCTCTGTGTAAACGTAGCCTCAGGGTTCGGGCCTCAGTAACATCCAGAAACGTTTCTGCCTCAGGTTGATAATGGAGCCTGTGAATCATAATGGGAACGTGCTGCTTTTAAAGGCTTTAATGGAGCCAATAACTTTATATTATTTATGTAGCCTCAGCTCACAGATTACAGTTTGTCAGCAGGGGCTTTAACAATCTGTGCAGTACGAAGGAACGTCGCTTCAGACAGGAAGGCAGATATTAAATTATCAAACAATGAGCCCAATAACACGTGCTTCAATTCACAAAGTGAAACAAAGATCTTAAGAGAAAGAACAAACTATTAAACAGACGAGATGAAGACAAAGAGGAGATGAAGAAGTCCTGCAGACAGGAGTATGAAGTCATGAAGGATCAGCATGAAGATGCTACAGGAGAAGAAGCAGAGAATGTAAAATAGATCAGACTCGAGTTTAAATGTTTATTTAGCAGATGAAGCCTGGGATGGAGGGATGCATGTGAGGTCACAGCGTTACAGCTGGAGCAGTTAGTGTTTTCCATTATTCATCTGCCGGTCGAGTTGGATTGAGGTTTTTTCTCGTCGAGCTGTTTCACTCGGCGTCCACGTGTCGTGTCTTTGTACAGACAGAGAGTTGTTTCCTTACAAACACGGCGTCCTCGCTCAGGAATGAACGCGCAGCGTCTGAATCTGTCAGAGTCGCTTCAGGAGCCAAACGATGCGGATTAACATTCCAGTGCTTCCCCTGCTCTTCCATTATTAATGCCAGCAGCTGGACGGTTGTGTTGGTGGAGTAGCAGAGGAAGCTCAGTCTGCCATTGGTCCGGCGCCTCAGAGCCCAGTTAGCAACTGAACATGACAAATTGGTCCAACCTGGTTGCAGGAAGTCTGATCAAGCAGCCGTGACCTTTTCCTTTGTGGGGGTTTAGTCATTTTAATGCCGGGGCTGCGAACCCAAGGGCACCGTCACTGACTCCGCCCAGCAGCATTGTGATTAGTCTAAAAGAATACAGACAGTACCAGAATAATAAGAACGGCTGCAGCAGTGTTGCAGATGTTGTTGGCTTCGTGAGCCTCGTGGTGTCCTGCTGGGAAATGCTTTGTGGGAAACAGCAGATTTGATTCGTTGCAGTCCACAAAGAATACGGGAACCAGCAAAATTCAGCTGAGACGTCATAAAAACCAAGTGCCAACCCTCAAACGTCCACTTGAAGCCGGCTCCAGACCATCAGATCCATCACACTGAGACCTGTGGAGGACGTCATGGTGACTGCATCCATGTTTGATCCGGTCTGTGTGTGAAACTGTTTGTTGACGTCGCTGTGACACCTCCTGACCTGCAGCATCACCTGAACCTTCACGCCCACCTCCAGATTCCAGACTACACAGATACAAAGAGGCGACGCTCAGGCAGAAGAGAAGATGGAAAAACAAACAACCACATGGAGAATGAGAGAGACGAGGACAACATGCACTCAGGGACACAAGAGGAGAGGACGGTGATCCAGATCCAAAACATCTGGAGCCAGAGAAGTCCCATGACGGCAGCTGGTCCAGCTCGGAGAAGCCTGAATGAAAAGAGGACGAGAAACTAGAGATGATGGTGTCGAGTGTGCGATGAGAAATGTGTTTTAATCAAAGCAGACTAAGTGGAAGAATCTCTGCAGGAATAACTCACACTGACACTGGCCTTTTTCATGCTGCCCGTCTCAAACTTCTGCTGCTCCAGCTCTTGATTTTACAACCCTCGCCTCTGGTCATAAGCTTTGGATAGAGATGGGATGAGGAGCTCGGAGTCGAGCCGCTGGTCCTTCACGGCAAAAGTAGCCAGCTGAGGTGGTCCAACATCTGATTGGACCCAGAAGCCGGTGGAGGTGGAGGTGGACTGTGCAGCCCACTTGGTCTGTGAAAACCCGAATGAGCTTGAACCAGTCCTGGTCCCCAGTTTCTCGTTACAGGAAGTAACGTCATTCAATTTTAATCTCTCTTCGTATATCTTTAACGTACACTTGAGCAATTATCCTGCGCCGTTCCACCGCGCTCACGAGAACACCCACATTACATCAGCACTCATAAAACATTCAACGTGAAATGAATTATGGCTACGAGCATCCGATGAATGTTAATGTCTCGTTATCTATCAGAGTCAGTGCGACCCTAAGAAATGCATAACAGCGGCTCATTAATAAACCATGCGTCATAAGTCACGTCGCTGCTTTATCTCAGACGAAGCGCTCTGTGTTTGCACAATAAAACACGTCCAGGGTCTGATTCAGATGAAGTGATTTCACAAAATGCAACATTCACCAGATTCTCTGAGCCTCTTCTTAAAATAGTTTTTTTAATATTTAATGAATATTATTCAAAACAACAATTATATTATAAAAAGATCAGAGACTAAATTAATCGTGTCCTTTCCGAGCCGTGATGTTTAATTAATTTTAATTGAATGCACCAGCAGCTGATTAGCATTCCACGACTCGACAATGTGTGCACGACAGTTAATAACATTTAGACGCTGTTTGGCTATTTTTGAACAAGCGCTCCTCTGATTTAACAATCCAAATTAAAATCGAAGCAGCAGAACCGCACATGCATAAAAAAACTGGAGCCTACGTTACCCAGAATGCAACAAATGATACGCTCACTTCTTTCTGCATCAACACCCACAAATTTGGATAAAAATGCCGAACCAATCGAACCCCAGAGACACTAAAGCTCCTCCTGACTTCATAACTTTCTTCTGTATATTCCTTATTAGAAATATTTTCTCATCAAGCTTGTGTATATGAGCTGCTGTGGATACATATATCGGCTTTTTTTTCACCTAGAAACACTCTGATGTGAAAAATTGTTGGTGTTCCCTTCAGATGTGAACAGAGAAGAGCAACAGGACAGATTGTTCTTGTTTTTGGTTGCAGAGGGAATGAAAACGTTTTTCTCTTTTTGGACACAGATTTCTCTGTGATGGATTCTGCCTCTCTCTCACTGTGCGACTGTAACGAGTTGGACTTGAGTGTTTAATGATTCTTGTTGTTCTCCATGAGGAAGTTGGACGTATGGGTGAGCGCCGTGGAAAGTCGCTTTTGGGACGCTCCGTGGCGCGAGCATTTTGTAGCATTTCTATTTTTGACGCGAGCCGCTGCTAAACCTCGTAAATTTTATCAGAGCACTGCGCACCAGACAGGAAACCCGACACAGAATCAACATAATAAACTTCCGCCCCTTTCAAAATAAAACACAATACGCAGTTCATGTCGCTTATCACAACTTCACATCAACGTTACGTCATGACCGGTGGCACCAGGTCATGTGTGAGTTGACACAGGGCAGAGGACGCAGCCGTTACTAATCTAACAGAAGGGTCTACTTGAATCATCATACTGATTATTGTTATTTTTTGCATCAAAGGGTTAAATTTAACGTTCATAGTGATTTACAGGAGAAATAAAAATATCGAGTATCGCGATATAGCTTAAAAATATCGAGATATATATCGTGTATCGCGATATAGCTTGAAAATATTGAGATATATATTGTGTATCACAATATAGCTTAAAAATATCGAGATATATATTGTGTATTGCGATATAGCTTAAAAATATCGAGATATATATCGTGTATCGCGATATAGCTTAAAAATATCGAGATATATATCGTGTATCGCGATATAGCTTAAAAATATCGAGACATATCGTGTATCGCGATATAGCTTAATAATATCGAGATATACATCGTGTATCGCAATATAGCTTAAAAATATCGAGATATACATCGTGTATCGCGATATAGCTTAAAAATATCGAGATATATATCGTGTATCGCAATATAGCTTAATAATATCGAGATATATATATCGTGTATCGCAATATAGCTTAAAAATATTGAGATATACATCGTGTATCGCAATATAGCCTAAAAATATCGAGATATACATCGTGTATCGCAATATAGCTTAAAAATATCGAGATATATATCGTGTATCGCAATATAGCTTAAAAATATCGAGATATTGGTTATAGGCCATATCGTGCAGCCCTAGTTGGACGTCTGTCCTGTCCCAGCACTGTTTGCAGACCCTGTCCACATGCTGTGTCATTGACATATTATCTGTCAGTGGACAATGACTGACCACCGAGTACATGTCATTAAAGAACGTGTGTGTATAAGAAGAGGATGGGATGGGTCCATAATCCATTGACTTGCCTCCTCGGACATGGTGCTGGGTGTGTTTGAGTTCACTGTATTAAAGTCCTGACATAAGACTCTGGAGAGTCGAGGTGCCGGGCCTCTGGATCCAGAACAGCGGGCCCTGCAGGCAAACTGGAGCCGGTTCAGACTCTTGTGGTGGTGAAACCTCTTTGTGAGGAGGATGGAGGTCAGCGCCACAGGCTGGAAATCTTTCATGGCTTTAACAACAGGGATGATGATGATGGTTGTCTCCTTCCGTGCTCGTGGAAAAGATTTCCTCAGATGTGACGCTGGTGTTGGTTGGAGTCCAGTCCTCCATGGATGTGGACCAGTTTCTGAGCACTGACCATCATGGCATTGATATTTCACCATGCGTCCCTCACAGCTTGGCCACACACAGCCGGTGTTTCAGCTCTCTGGGTTTGTTATTTGCAGTCTGCCCTGTTAGGGCACAGAGTCCTACAGAGTCACTTCACCAAACCTGGATGTGTTGTCTGTATTTTGGCAGCAGTAATAATACATCATAACCTGAGAAACCAAAGGCAGGACGGGCTTCAGATGGATGATTTATTGTCCGCAGCCTGTACGAGCTGAAGAACATCAATCAGCAAATATCTGGGGCACAAGTCCAGGAGATGTGAAACTCTGCTCCAGCTGTCGGCGTCATGACAACAGATTTGGATTTTTTTGAAGAAGAAGATGAGAAACTATAACTCATTAACAATGTTAGCTCATCCAGGCCACACAGGGAATCAAACTCTTTGCAGTCACAATAAAAACTTCTGTAACATCTGGATGCAGCCGTGATGGAGACGGCACGTCGTAGCTGGTGGCTTCATTTAAAATTAGACTCCTCCTGTCAGAAACCATCACACGTTGTTCCAGAGTCCTTTAAGGGGATTACGGGTTCCCGTCTTCTGCTTCATTAGAACGACATTAACAAAAAGGAGACGACAGACTGCAAAGTTCACGAGTTCAGTCAGACACCAGCCGACGAGCCTGACCACATTTTGTTGTTTTCATGTTTTTATCCAGCTTCTAGTTCACACATGATAATTGTTTGAACTTTTTCCTGATCTCAGATACTTGAATGAAGCAGCCGTTAAATTTTTAAGCCCGAGGCTTCGACTGAATGAATCATTCTCGCTCCATCAGACAGATTCAATATAATATCGTTCTGCTGTCGTGTAATGGCTCCACAGGAAACTGACTCCTGCATTTTTGGGTAGTCGGCCCGTTATTTATGAAACATAAACGGCAGATTATCCTGCTCACACGTGACGCTGTGCCACGTGTTTTAGCATTGCTCTGTACATGCAGGCTCGTATGTCGGATCTTTTCTTCTGATAAAAACGTTGCAGCTCTGACGAGATGTGAGATATTTAACATGACACATGTCGAGCATGGAGGGCGTGTCACTGTGCAGCACTGAAGTCGATAACTTGATCACAATCATCAGCTGATGTTCATCGCCCTCCCCACAAACAGCAGAGCATTGTGTTTTTTTTTAAATTCAGTCCAATTATTCCTGAGATTAGATTTTCCATCCGTGTCGTTTCCCCGTTCACTCGTTCATTTTCTCCGTGAAATCAGCCACAGAAAAATGAAAACTCTGCGTCCTCCTGGGTCTGAACGGCACTTTGAGATTTAATACAGTTCAATAACGTGTGTGTGTGTGTGTGTGTGTGTGTGTGTGTGTGTGTGTGGAAGGGTATCTGTGGGGAGGACCTCGACATCCTCAGCTCTTTCTCATATTTCCAATCCTCCGCATCAATCATGTCTAATCTATGCATTCGTTGTAACATGTGTGCATGTAGGTCAGAGATTATACTGTAGTCATAGTTGTGTGTGTGTGTGTGTGTGTGTGTGTGTGTGTGTGTGTGTGTGTAACAGATAGAGAAAGAGAGCAAACACTCGACAGATTTGATTTTCCGTCTTTCATATTTTTCATTACTCAAACATATTCACTGTCTGGCGAGAGTCTTATATTTTTCTATAGCTGTGTGTGTGTGTGTGTGTGTGTAGGTGTGTGTGTGTGTGTAGGTGTGTGTGTGAGCACACAGTTTCTCGTCTTACCAAGTCAACTCTTCTGAACGTGACTTCTCTCTCGCATCGTTAGTTTTATACTACACTGTAAAAGTGTGTGTGTGTGTGTGTGTGTGTGTGTGTGTGTGTGTGTGTGTGTGTGTGTGTGTGTGTGTGTGAACGAACATGTGTGTCCTCCCCACTCTCACGTTTATCACAAAGTCACGACCCATCCATCATCGCTCTTCATCCGTCCTCCATCATCACGTCTGGCTTCAGACTCAGAGCACGTTTCCACTTCAGCATTCAGTCCACGTGCGACGCAGCTAATTCTCATTCACGAGCAACAGCAGCCACTGAAACACCGAAACACTGAAACACTGAAACACTGAAACACTTCCCGTCCTTAAACCGTCTCCAGACCTCCACACTGCTCGACCGGCTCGTGACAGAAATGACAGAAAGAGTTTGTCATGAAATATGAAAAACAAATGTTTTCATGGTAAAACACTGTCAGCATAATAAAAACTTTTTGTAATATTACGGTAAAAGGACATTGGTTCTCTTTTACTCATCAAAAGAAACATAAATAAAAGTTTTGACATGAAATATGATAGTATTTTACTGTACAATTAACATTTGTTTAAAATACAACTTTATTTTGCATAACATCCTTTAAAATGACATAAATTAAGTATGACAGTGTTTTACTGTAAAATGTATATAACAACAAACATTTTATGGTAAAAAAAACTCAACTGTGGTTTCCAGAATTTTACCATATTTCCTAATATTACATAAAAGGATGTTAGTACTGTTCATTTCATGTATAACGCTTGTGTTTAACTCCAAATTTCACCATATAAATACAGGAGAGTTTCCTCTCCTGAGGTTCACGAGGTCCCGTGTGGCCTTGAGGTCCCGTGTGGCCTTGAGGTCCTCAGCAGTATCAGTTGTTTGTCTCTGGTTGGGAACAGTAGGTGCCAGTCTATCTCCACACTGTGGTGTCCAGGGTCACAGAGACCTGTTGCTGCCTTCATAGACATCATAGATAGCTTGTTGTTGTAAACAGACATGTGTGTCTCCAGACTAGAACATGCTGACAGTAACACCTCCATGGGTAAAGACATTCTCTGTGACTCATTCTGGGCGTGTAGTATTTGTGCTGTTATCTTGGGGTTTAAAGTCGATCCACCAGGATGAGTTGGGCAGAATGTGAGACCGACTCAGGCACTTCTGATCAACTCTGACAGTGTCTCTGATTCAATAAATAAAACAGCATCAGACACCAGAGGCTGCTGAACACTTTATGAACTCCTGACCTTTGACCTTTGACTTCACCTCCGACATTTTAATGGTGGACATAAAATATTCCGTTTTTTCCGGTTGAACCAGAATTTTGTAATATTTCCATAAATGGAAATAAGTACATATAATGTTTTATTCCATAATTTAACATGTTTGTAGATTTTACAGTGAAAATGACGTTAAAAGTCTGTAAATTAGACTTAATTAACTAATATAGAATATTTCTTTATTCTCTATTACACAGATTTTTATAAAGGGTCTGACATAAAACATGACTTTAAACTATTTTATAGTAAAAACCTGTCAGCTGTAGTTTTACCGTAATAAACACAGGATGCATTTTTTTCTAATATTGCCATAAATGGATTTTAATAATGTTGATCTCTATTCGCTTGGACATGAAATATCACACGAATGCTAAATATAAATATAAATAAAGGTTTTGCCATTATTTACCGCACAGTTAACAGTCTCTAATATAAAAATACTTCCTTTTAAAATGTCAATAACGGTTTGAGATGTGTGTGTTATACACTCATACTTCATATTTTACAGTTTTTCACTGTAGAATCTACAGACATGTTTAACAGTGTGTCTGTGATGGACGGTTGGCTGTATGGGTGTGTCTTTTTGTCCGCCCCCCTCCCGCAGCCTCTCCCGCAGCCTCTCCCGCACACTAACCGTCCTCTGCCAGTCAGTCGGCCACGTGCACCTCCAACACCCGCCTCCAACCGGCGGGAACACGCGCTGGAATCTGTAAACTTTAAGCCGTCTGTGAGACTCTGTTCCCGGCAGCGGCTGTCAGCGACACACGGTCACAGGCGGAGGAGGACGCACCGGACAGACTGAGGGAATGTCGGTGACGCTCCGGAGGCTCGTGGAGGATTACCTCTCTCTCTCTCTCTCTCTCTCTCTCTCTCTCTCTCTCTCTCTCTCTCTCTCTCTCTCTCTCCCGGCGGCGGGGTGAGTTTTTTCCTCCCCCTCTAAAAATAGGCGAGTTTCGGTGCTCACGCAGCTGGCGCGCGCCTCCACTCCGTTAACCTGACATCCAAACTGTTTCATCTTCTTCATCCCGGAGCTGCTCGGTGGATTAACGCCAACAGTGTGTGCGTGTGTGTGCGCGTGTGTGTGTGTGATTTACTGCTGATCACGGAGGACGGAGCCGGACACCGCCCGGACCCCGTCGTCTTTCCTTTTCTCCCTCTTCTCTAAGGCTTACCGGACCGGGATCCGTCTCCTCTGCTCCGGTGTCCACACAGACTTGCAGCGGTGCGTGCGGTGCGTGCTGTGCGTGCTGGCGGTTGGAGACGGCGCACATTAGCGGAATATTTTTGGGGGTAGAAAATGTTTGGTTGCTGAAGTGCGGGGCCTGCACCTGCACCTGCTGGGAATAGCTGCGTTTTTTTTTTTTTTTTGTGCGTGGACGGATGCCCGGAGAAGTGAAGAGGTTATCCGCACTCAAGGACACCGTCCCCGGTGTCGGTCGGTGGGTGTAGGTGGGTGCGCGCGGATCCCCAGCTCCACTTTGCTCTGCTTTGGAATGAAACGGCGCGTTTGCACGGATGGCACCGGCGCTGAAACCTTAATTGGGAGAGGCTAACGGGAGTTTATCATCCACCCTCCTCCATCCATCCATCCACCCAGCATCCACCCTGCTGCTCTGCTCTGGATCTACGCCTTCGTGAGTGTTGGTGGTGGCTTTGCGCGGTGAGACCACCGGCACCTGGATTTTTTTCTTTTTCTGCTGCTGCTTCACTGCACACACACACATATACACGCTCACACACACACACGTTTATTCAGCCCCAGAAAACTCCGTGTGTGTGTGCGTGTGTGTGTGAATGAGGAGTTGGGATAAGCCCGGCTGTGATTTAACTCCCCGCGAGTGGACGAACCGAGCCGGGAGAGGAAGAGGAGGAGAGGTGAAGATCGATGAAGGTAAGGCTGAGTGACGGCTGTTATTAATGCTGTGTGTGTGTGTGTGTGTGTGTGTGTGTGTGTGTGTGTGTGTGTGATGGCGGAGGATGCTCGCTGGGACCGAGCTCTGCTCTGCAGTTGATTTTTCTCTGCTTGCCGCGGTGCCAACAACAGTTTGATTCTCAGAGAGCTGAGGAAATGAATCACCCCTGTAATCTGATTACTTCTGTGTGTGTGTGTGTGTGTGTGTGTGTGTGTGTGTGTGTGTGTGTGTGTGTGTGTGTGTGTGTGTGTGACTGCTCTCTCTGTTTCTGTCCTCTCGGGCTACACACAGTTTATTTAGAGCTCTCCACGATCCAGCTCAGGCGTGCCTGTATGGGAATGTGTGCGCGCGCGTTTGGATGCACCCGTTCACGCGCGCATGTGTGTGTGCGTGTGCACGCGCCTCGTATCTGTCTCACTCTCTGTTTCTAAAGCTGCCTCATCATGCCGCTCCAGCTGAGTGGCGTTACAGCCACATCTATTATGCAGGAGGCGAGGAGATGAGAACACAAGGAGGCAGGAGAGGAGGAGGTGAGGAGGTGTTCACCTGCAGATAGAGAGAGCTGGCCATCATGTGGAATCAGACTAAATGATGTCGCCTCTGAGGTTACCGGTGCAGAAAACACACACACACACACACACACACACACACACACACACACACACACACACACACACACACACACACACAGGATGGAGACGTGGTTTGAAGCTTTGAGAGATCTTCACTGACACAGTCCAACGTGGACGAGTGTGTGTGGACAGATGGAAGCAGATGATGTGTCCTGGATGAAGGAGACGTTCAGAGTGTGACAGGAGAGGCTGAGGTGTGTGTTCAGTGTGTGTGTTCAGTGTGTGTTCAGTGTGTGTGTTCAGTGTGTGTTCAGTGTGTGTGTTCAGTGTGTGTTCAGTGTGTGTGTTCAGTGTGTGTTCAGTGTGTGTGTGGAGGAGCTGCAGTGCCACACTGAGCAGCTCCATGATTACAGCAGCAGAGCTGCAGCAGCTTCTTCAGGACGGGCAGATGTTCAGAGTCTCTTCATGTTTTCTCGCCGCGCTTGACAACATGTTGCCACCACTTCATCACACGTCTCCATTTTGCCCTTTGCAATCATTCATGGGCAACTTAGAGTCTCCAGTTAACCTGCAAAGGAAAACTTCCCTCAGGAATTTTGGGAATATTCCAAATCAGAAACATTATGAAAATTTATGTGAATACGTCACATCCAAACATAAATATAAACATTTATTTCAACAGATTCATTTGTAAGTTTGAATTATTTCATTGAACAACATCATGTAGTCCACAGACTCACATGTGTGTCTCTCTGTGCTCTAGGCTCTAAAGTGTGGTCCAGGTACAGAAATCACCTGTGCAGGTAGAGGGGGTGTGGCCTCAGCAGCCCTGCAGTAAGCAGTGTGCTATGTGCAGATATTCAAGTGGACCTGCAGGAAATTTGATTGTTTTAGTCAAAATTATCTTAAAATATATTTTCCACAACTATATTTAAGTTTCCTGTCAAAGGGCCGACCGTCAATTTTGTAAATTTCCGCATTTATTTCCATAAATTCCCATTAATTCCAATGGAAAGTTTCCAACTTTGAAAATTCCTAGAATTTTGCAACCCTAGTTTCCTCTTTTATTTTGTAGTTCTCCCCTGTCTGTGTCTTGCGTTTCCACTTCCTGCCTTGTCTCTGATTGGTTTCACCGTTCACCTGTCTCTGCATCGTTCTGTTGACCAATCAGAGCACAGAGCTCTTCTTCTTCTTCTTCACGAGCTTCTGCTCCCGTGTGTGAATGTTGGTAAGATGCTGCGCTGTGATTGGCCGATGTGTCGTCTGTCGTATCCGTCGGGTCGAATCAGGACGAGACTTTGTGACCCTGTAATCTGTTAATCTGACACAGTGACTGTCTTAATACACAGATGATGCAGTCTGAGTCATTACAGAGCCGCAGAGAGCTGCATGTGTGCTCAGTGTAAGACAATATGTCCATGGTCCGGTTTACGAGCCGTGAGGGATAAATATGATGAAATCAAATGATACGAGCCACATGAAAACAAACAGAGAGTATTAAAGATACGAGTCAGCATAACGCTGAGCCCTGAGCCGGCCCCATCGATGGAGACCATGAAGTGTTCCTCATGTCAGACCGGTACCGGTCCACGGCCTGGTGGTTTGGGAGCGCTGCTCCAGATGGTATGAAGACCATGTGATGTTGGTTTAGAGCCACAGTGAGCTTCAGATGACATCGGAGGTCTGAAATAGTTCAAAGTCCATGAATCCACCTGGAGCAGTTGGACCTTCTGATTGGCCGCCGCAGTGTGAATCTGAAGCTCAAACGTTTCTGCAGTAACGTGTGTCCACCAAGAAGAGCTTCAGTGTAACAGAAAGGGGTCCCAGGTCCGATGTGAGACCACGAAGAGGTCCAACAGACACAGTCATGATCCATCTCCAGCTTCAGGGGTATCGGTGTTGAGGTCTGTCAGACCTGTCTGGACTCTGAGGTTGTGTTTGAGCTGCAGCAGGTTGATGTGGTGATCGGCTAAGACACGACACTAAATCCAGAGCACAGAGCTGAACCTGACGTCTGCAGGGAGGCTGAGCTAACAGGACATCTGAGGTAGAATCAATAAAACATGAAGCTGTGACTGAATCACTGTGGTTTCAGGCCATGGATACGTCTTCATGCACAATAAACAGGCTTCAAGACCACGGCCATGAACTCTTGGTCACATGAGGCACAGGAACTGTTCAGACCTGAAGACGGAGACTCGAACAGGCAGACAGGAAACAGACACATCAGCAGGTCGGCAGGTCGACTGGAAGCCAGGCAGGCAGAAGAACATCCAGAGTCATGGCTGAGCGTGATAACGGAGCGCAATGTGTTAATGTGACTGGAGAGATGCGTCGATTATCATATGGAGAGCATTACAATGTGCTTCACATCCCATTAGCAGACAGACACAGAGAGACAGACAGGAGATCTCCACCTCCACACTTACTCTCTGCTTCCTCCTCTCATGTGTTTTCCTCCTCCTCCTCCTCCTGCAGTCCATGATGACACATCGCTTGGCTGCTGTATTTTCCCTCCTCAGACGTTCATTTATTCATTTATTCAGATCAGGTCGTGGGAGCTGAGAGAACCCGGTTCGAGAGTCCAAGGCCCGAGCCACAAACTCCCCAAGTCTGAACCTTCTCGCTGCAGAACCGCACTGTAAAAAGGAAGGATCTGTTTTGACTTAAAGTCTGTGTACAGGAGGAATAAATGTAAATTCATCAGACCCAAGAAAAAAGTGTTATTAACGACCCAGCCGAATTTGAATGATTAAAATTATCGACAAGTTTAATTAAATTACTTATTAATCTCTGTCTCTCTGCTCAGGGTGGCCTCAGCGTGTCATCGAGCCGCCCTTTAAGGACCGCCCACAAAAATCCTGAGACTGAAAACTGGTTAAACTTGTTTAAAGAGCATGTAAAGGTATTTCTTTCCAAACACATTAAATATGTTGTAAAATAGAAAACACGTCAACGATATATCACTGAAATGTGGAGTTAGAGGTTTTCAGTTTTTCACCAGTTTTCAGTCTCAGGATTTTTGTGGGCGGTCCTTAAAGGGCGGCTCGATGACACGCTGAGGCCGCCCTGAGCAGAGAGACAGAGATTAATAAGTAATTTTATAAACTTACCGATAATTTTAATCATTTAAATTTGACTTTGGCATGTTCTTCTTTGGCCTGACAAACTCAGAACACGTTTACTTTTAAAATAATAAGTTGACTGATTTAGAGAAGACAAAGTGAGTCGATTTCGAATCTGTTGTTCTCAAATCTCTGAGTTTCCTTTTTCACAGTTCTGCGTAACATTAAGTTTATACGACACCTTTAATAATACTTTTATTTTGACAGTCAGTTCAAATATTCTGCATGTTTGGTTCATAACTCATCTCTGCTGTTGTTGCTGTGCAGAACGTTGTGACGTCGTTGCGTGAACGCAGCTCGTCTGACGTAGTTTTAATTTCCTTTCGGCTTCGCTCTAAAAAAAAAGAAAAGTTATTTTCCCGCTCTGAGAATTAGGTTGTGTTTTGATCTTCGCAATCTGTCGTCAGTGAACGTCTCTCTTCATTTCCGTTACGTTAAACGTGATAACTCCACAGACGGGTCTCGTTAAAGGGTTGTTACGTAACACCACCCACCACCCTCCACCACCACCCTCCACAGTGTCAGATCAGCAGGTAAGAGGCCATCACAGATATCCAGATCACAGTTTATGATTTCCAGTCCGGTGGAAACTCTGCGTCCTGTCTGGTTAAAGAATTAATCTGCGGTTTAATCCCTCGGCCTGGAGCTATACCCCCAATCCCTCCACTCATCTGCTTCTTCATCCATCTGTCCATCCAGAGCGGCTGGCTTTGCTTTCCTGCATCTGCTGAGTGGAGGTGGTTCGGTCTTACCTGCAAATTTCACTCGACTTTCTCGAAGCGTTTCACCTGCTCGGCCGTGCCGTGTCAACAAAGCACAACAACTAACACCACGGAAAGTAGGAAAAACTGTAAATGACTGTATTCTCTCACATTTAAGACGAGAGAACATAAAGAGGTGTTATGAAGCTGGACTGAACCACACCAGGTTCTCCACCTTCCCTCCCACACACACAGACTCTCCTGCTAAGGTGTTCCTCCTCCTCCTCCTCCTCCTCACGCTTTGTCTCACGGTTTATTTCCAGAAGTGATTTTTTTATAAATGTGTGACCTACATTTCAAACAAGGGAGACACTTCCTCTAATGGAGGAATCATTAACCGAGCCTGAAACCAGAGCTTCGTCAGGATGGATGAACGTTTGTGAAGTGTAATAAAGAAAAAAAAAAAGTGCTGATTTCTGTTTGTCCTTGCATAGAACGATGACTCGGCATCCGTTCATTAGCAGAAATGATGAGTCGCTTGTCACCAAAGTGACAGTTCTGATCATTGATTCTTGATTTGAGCGATTTCTAAAGAAAAAGATGCTTCCAGCTTCTTAAATGTGTCGAGTCACAGTGTTTCTGTTTCATATCTTTGAGTTTGAAACTGTGTATTGGAATAAATCCGCAATTTGAAGTTGTTACCTTTGACTCTGAGCCTCCAAACTTCTCCAGCTCTTCAGAGAGGACTTCCTCTCCGAAGACAAAGGACAGATGTTCTAGATGTTCGAAGAAGAAGAAGGAGCAGGAATATAAACAAGCTAAAACACGATGCTTGTGTCCTCCAGTTCTGCCTCCTCTTCAGGTTTTCAGAACTGAAGAAGATTCGCTGACCGAGCCATCCTGGTGACAGCGTTGTTGTTGGTGATGAATTGGTGCAGCGTGCTGACCCTGACGGCGAGGGCACCGCCAAACGAAACTGTTCCGGAGCAGAGACGCTGCTGCAGCGAAAGCGTCCCGGATGGTTCTGAGGTCGAAGAGGTTCGGCCTGGTAACAGAAATTATTTATATTTGAACCCTGGTTTGTCAAAAAGAACCAGCTCGTGTTAAATGTTTTCTTTCTTCATGAATGTGAAGAAGAAACCAGCTGAGCTCAGAATAAACTGAAGCGATCAGGTCTCGTCTTTCCGACAGCAGGGCGGTGAAGATCCACGCTCACGCTGATGACTCTGAAGTGTAACGAGGACGTTCCTCTGCTCCTTCTCCGCGGAGTGAGTCTCCACATGCGATCTGACAGCCCAGGGATTAATGAGGAAATGGTGCCATGTGTCAAGTTTAAATTGAATACGAGGCGGCGCGGTGCAGACCCCCCGAGAGCCGGCGGGCGAGGATACGCGCCCGTGTAAATTCAATATGGATGTCAGCAGGACGCCGATGTAATGCTCGTCACATGCCCGTCTCTCTGCGTCCACACCGTCTCACTCTCCGTCTTTCTTCCTTTCCTCTTTATCCACCCGTCTCTCTGTCTGTCTGTCTGTCTCTCTTTCAAGTTGAAGGTCAGATCTGACAGCTCGCTGATGGATGGCACAGTGTGATTTAAGAGTACACACTAACACCGTGTGTGTGTGTGTGTGTGTGTGTGTGTGTGTGTGTGTGTGTGTGTGTGTGTGTGTGTGTGTGTGTGTGTGTGTGTGTGTGTGTGTGTGTGTGTGTGTGTGTGTGTGTGTGTGTGTGTGTGTGTGTGAACATGGAGGATTTCTGTTTCATAGAATCATAAATCAAGTAATACAATAATATTAATTGTAAATTACCCGTTATATTAATCGATCGGTCTAAATTCACTTTCTTGTGTCGCTGATAATGACAAGGGTGCGTTTGTTTTATGTCCTGGTGCAGCCCTGTTGGTGGTGTTAATGCTTCTCCACCACAATCCCGTGGAGCCTCCCAAAGTGTGTGTGTGTGTGTGAGAGTGGCAGATGGAGGTTGCTGTAAGGTGAAGCCTCTGTAGATTTAGCCTCCATTTCACTGTCCATCAAACACAATGAGCACACACACACACACACACACACAGACACACACACACACACACACACACACACACACACACACAGTAAACCTGATCTCTGCTCTTCATCATCTTGTTTGCTGTTAACGGAACAATCATGGAAGACTTCTCCTTCTTTCCTTTCTTCTCCTCCCCCACCCCCCTTCTTCTCCTCCCCCCCCCCTCTCCTTTCCCCTCCCTCTCCTCTCCTCTCCTCCTCCCCTCCTCTCTAACAGACCTCAGCAGGTGTTAAATAACACGAGTGATAAGAAACTAAAAATACCTCCAGAGACATTTTCCCTCTGTCTCTTTGTCTTTCTCTTCTCCTCTCCTTGCTCCATCCTCTCCTCTCCTCTCCTCTCCTCTCCTCTTATGTCCTCTCCCCCTCACCCGTCCCCCCCTCACCCCTGTCTCCCCCTCAGCCTCAGTGTAAACACAGCCTGTGATTCAGCTTCAGCCTCCTGCTGGGACACAAAATGGAAGCTTGGTTTAAGCTGCTAAATGTGATGCTCTGCACAGAGGAGAAGAGAGCAGGACGGAGGGATGGAGGAGGTGCAGAGGGATGGAGGAGGTGCAGAGGGATGGAGGAGGAGGTGCAGAGGGAGAGGAGGCGAGAAAACCCGAATGAAAGAAGACGGAGAGGAGATGGAGAGAGGCCGAGAGGATAGATGGCAGCCAATTACAGGGCTCAGCTTAGTGTGAACAGGGACAGAGAGCTGTCAGCGCCGAGATGGAAATAGACACTGTGTGTGTGTGTGTGTGTGTGTGTGTGTGTGTGTGTGTGTGTGTGTGTGTGTGTGTGTGTGTGTGTGTGTGTGTGTGTGTGTGTGTGTGTGTGTGTGTGTGTGTGTGTGGTAGGGATGCCCCAATCCTGTTTCTTTGCTGCAAATCATCTCTTCGCGTCTTTTCAGCCAAGACTGCTCGTGTGTTTTGTTCTGTTTCACAATGCTCAGAGTCCTGGAAAACCTTGAAATTACCCCCTCCTTTCTTCAAGGTCCAGCCTGTAGAAGTGAGTCAGTCTTTGTTAAAATGTCCAACAAGAAATATTCTCAGATCTGCCCATGACTGCATAAAATGACCTGTGTGTGTGTGTGTTTGCTCTCTCTCTCTCTCTCACACACACACACACACACACACACACACACACACACACACACACACACACACACACACACACACAGTGTGGATGCTGAGTGTCATGTTTGATGTAATGAGTTTCATGGGTGAGTGTCTCCGTGTAAAGCCGGGTCATTAAATGGTGATGGTGAGATGAGAGCTAATCTGTCACACACACACTGACAGAGTGATAGATGGACTGACAGAGGAGAGGAGGAGGAGGAGACGAGAGGAGAGAAGAGGAGAGGAGAGGAGGAGAAGAGACGAGAGGAGGGGAGGGGAGGAGAGGAGAGGAGAGAGGAGAGGAGAGGAGGAGGAGAAGAGAGGAGGGGAGGGAAGGAGAGGAGAGAGGAGACGAGAGGAGAGGAGGAGAAGAGACGAGAGGAGAGGAGAGGGGAGAGGAGGAGAAGAGACGAGAGGAGGAGAAGAGACGAGAGGAGGGGAGAGGAGGGGAGGAGAGGAGGGGAGGAGAGATTTTCACTCCTCCTGTTAAAAACCTGAAAACATCATGGCCGGCAGAGTAAAGGCTTGATGTAGCGTCGCTGTCGTCTCCATGGCGACCTCCTCTGACATCCACGTTACCCGCGGCGACGCTCATCTTCAGCAGCGAGCTGGTCCGAGTTCAGATTTCTGTCACTTCGCTCACGTTTCCCGACGCGAGTCGAGCGTGAATTAATCTCGTTAATGATCCGTTCATTGATTAAAATCATCGATTAAACGCTTCGTTTGTAAAACTTATGAAAGTCTTAGAGTCGGGACCCAAAGTGATCCTGGTGCCATAACTAATATCAGATGTAATACATCAGATTTCTGTTTTAATCCTAACAAAGCAAACATTGAACCGAGACACAAATGAAGTCTTACGTGTTCGGAAAGGAGCACAGTCCACAAAATGTTAAACACTGTGAGAAGAAAAACATAATCAAAATAATCAAGGCCTTAAACATGTCATTGAAAGCTATAATAATAAAGATGCATGCTTATGGAAAATGGGTCCTTGAAAGTTCTTGAATTCATATATTTTGATATTTCTTGAAGCCTGACGATGCTTTGAGGTTAAACAGCAGCAAGTGAAAAGCTAACGATTAGCGACCTTTAGGCTAAGGAAGTGAAGGACACGCCCGACGCTGCTTCTGATTGGCTCGCTCTGATATTTTCAACCAATCTCAAGTCAGAGTTTTGTCTTAAATCTAGTCCCACCTGCAGACCTGGAGCCTCTCAGGTGATTTCTCCTGCAGCCAGTTTGTTTCTTCGTTATAATTCATCATGATTCACTTCTCGTGTCTAAACCAACCATCGTAACTATCGGCCAATCAGAGGCAGAGCTGAGCTCCTTCCTCCTCCTCCGTTCCGCTGTTTGGTGCTTGAATTCGAGGGGATTTCGCCTGGAAAGTCCTTGAATTTGATGTCTAAGAATCCCTGTGACCCCTGAGAGCTGTTCAAACGTTGGTTAAAGGCTGAAGCGACGCCGCTGTGACCCCGTGTAGAGCTGACATTTTGGGCTTTGTGTGTTTTTTCAGTGAATATTTATGGTGCAGCTGAAGCTGAAGCCGTCGTTCTGTGTGTGTGTGTGTGTGTGTGTGTGTGTGTGTGTGTGTGTGTGTGTGTGTGTGTGTGTGTGTGTGTGTGTGTGTGTGTGTGTGTGTGTGCGCGTGTGCTCGGGCTCAGCGGGGAAGCAGATGACTCCACCGTCGCTTCGATTCCACCCGGAGGCCGTCGTAAAAAGCGGGCGCTCGTGCTCCGGCGAGGTGTTCCACATGAAAGCGTCCGTTAAACACTCAGCGCGCTGCTTTATTATTATGTGCCATTACGCCGCTTCAAAGCAGAGTCTGCGGCAGCGTTTGACTCCTGTTTTAAACTTATTGAGTCACTCGCCGTCGACCGAATGACACATCCCGTCAACCGTAACTGTAGCCGTCCATATTGTCACTGCTGCGGGGAAACGATGAGGCTGTATTTGCATGACAGTGCGTCTTTATCGCCGTGCAGAGGATGAGGGCAGAGAGGTTTAATGGCACTCATCATAATGCCGTCTTTAATCATTCATGATTCACCTTTCCGTATACACATTACTGAATATTTTAAAACCCACTTTTATAGTTGAAATCCTCCTGGCTGCAGGTGGAAGCTTCTAGCTGTGTGTGTGTGTGTGTGTGTGTGTGTGTGTGTGTGTGTGTGTGTGTGTGTGTGTTTAAAGGCATGGTGAATTGAGTTTACACACTCCTGAATATGTGCAGGAAGCTCTCAGTCACGCCATGTGTCATCAGCAGAATGCAAAGTGGCCTCGCTCCGACACAAACATCTGTTTTAGTGAGGACGGATGATATTTAAGATTTTATGCCCCGCTGCAGCTGATGATGATGATGAGGATGATAAAGGCTGAGACACAGGACAAAAAAAGATTTTTTCATTTTTGCTAAATCTCTCCGACCTCGCTCTGATAGTTTCACCTCGAGCTCGATTCATTTGTTTTGACCAAAGCAGAGTCACACAGACGAACACGGCGAGGTTTGTTTGGCTTCTATAAAAATGACGATGCAGTCTGGATGTTACTTTTTAATATGGAAGTCTGTCTGCAGGATCTATGTTGTTGTCAGACACGTAGAAGAACAATCTGAACCTGTCTGTTAAAAAAAAACAAACCTCTGTCCCCACAGACTGTCTGAAAACCTGGACGTAGTCTCTGTGACGTCCCGGCAGACTGTCTAAATCCTGGACGTAGTCTCCGTGACGTCCCCGCAGACTGTCTAAAACCTGGACGTAGTCTCCGTGACGTCCCTGCAGACTGTCTAAAACCTGGACGTAGTCTCCGTGACGTCCCCGCAGACTGTGACCTACACTGCATTCTGAAGCTACAGGAAGTGCTGACTTTGCTTTAAGAGCGTTGTGATATTTCCACATTGATGGCTGGACCATGCAGAGACCCTCAGACATTAATCACAGGGAAACTCCTGCAATCAGCACATAACGACGCTCAGAGGCAAAAACTGGAAATGATCATTTCGTCATCTCCGACCTTCGTCCCACTTTTATCTGGCTGCAGGAGGAACAGGGGAAGTTATCGGCTCCAGCGGCTGTCACCTGCGTTCTCGTGCGTTCGCTCATTGTCTTATCAATATCGCGGGTGAGTGAGCTGCTCTGCTGCGGCGCTGCAACCCGACCGGTCCATTAGAAACAGGAGCGGAGGGATTAGAAGCAGCTTATTGATCAGGGGATCATTGCTCGTCTTCCTCGGCTCCTCCGCTGACCTTCAGCGGGATTCCCGAGACACTTCAGGCAGATTTCGGCAGAGCTTCGTGACGGGGATGAATCTGACACGAGAGTGAAAATTCGGCTTAATTGGTTTCCGGCTTCAGCTTCAGCGGCCGGCGTCGTCTTCAGGGACACGTACCAACCCCCTTTCTCTGTCGAGGCTCTGATGGAGCTGTTATTCCTGCTAATTACATCTAAGTCGTATCATTTACTCTCCTCCTAATTCCAACCAATCCCTCTGACATGATTACTCTGGCTCCCCTCAGGGGTTAATAAATTATGCTTGATCTTAACTTGATTTCTTTGTAAATGAATTGGTTGATTTCCTGCCAAAACGTCTGTCGGAGCAAACAAGATGATCAACCACCCACAAAATTCACCTGCAGGTAATTTGCCATCCACGTTTAAACCCCAGCGACGAGCAAACAGCTCTCAGATGAACCTTTATTGGCATTTCTGCTTCGTTAGAGGCCGCAGACGAGAAAGAAATCTGGAGTCACTTCTGGTTGTCTGTTATTGACAGCTTTACTTTGCCGCCGTCGGAGGAATTTTCAAGCCAATTTTAAAACCCACAAATCTGTCCACGGTCCACGTACCAAACAAGAGACTGTGGAGTCTGAAATGAAATATGTATAAACTGGAAATTTGATGCAACTCTTTGACATTTTCAGATACGGGACGGATTCATTTTATCGTCAGCAACATATTTCCCACAGAAAACTGGCAAATGTAACTTTTATTTTGAAAGTCACATCCCCTTAATGTCAGGACTGTTCTCGGATAAATCCTGAAGATCAGCACAACTTTGCCTGAATCCAAATGTCTGCAGACATTTAGATAAATGAAATGTTTGACACATTCCTAATTAGTTCTTTTTGGTTTATTGTTTTTCTACTTGCTCGGAGATCCTGGATTCGGTTGCAGCTCTGAGAACCGACTGCACAGGAAAGATGAGCTGCATGTCTCCAAAGAAGCTCCTGGTGAAACCAGTCTGTCCACCACAGCTGCTGGAATGAATTATTTCTCCAGTCTTCTCTCTTGTCATCATCAAAAGTTCTTTTTTAACTTAAGGTGTAAAAATCTCTGCTCTTAGGTCGCCGTAGTCTCCGTGACGTCCCCGCAGACTGTCTTAAACCTGGACGTAGTCTCTGTGACGTCCCTGCAGATTGTCTAAAACCTGGACGTAGTCTCCGTGACGTCCCCGCAGACTGTCTTAAACCTGGACGTAGTCTCCGTGACGTCCCTGCAGACTGTCTTAAACCTGGACGTAGTCTCAGTGACGTCCCCGCAGACTGTCTAAAACCTGGACGTAGTCTCTGTGACGTCCCTGCAGACTGTCTAAAACCTGGACGTAGTCTCCGTGACGTCCCCGCAGACTGTCTAAAACCTGGACGTAGTCTTTGTGACGTCCCCGCAGACTGTCTAAAACCTGGACGTAGTCTCCGTGACGTCCCCGCAGACTGTCTTAAACCTGGACGTAGTCTCTGTGACGTCCCCGCAGACTGTCTAAAACCTGGACGTAGTCTCTGTGACGTCCCCACAGACTGTCTTAAACCTGGACGTAGTCTCTGTGACGTCCCAGCAGACTGTCTAAAACCTGGACGTAGTCTCCGTGACGTCCCCGCAGACTGTCTAAAACCTGGACGTAGTCTCTGTGACGTCCCCGCAGACTGTCTAAAACCTGGACGTAGTCTCCGTGACGTCCCCGCAGACTGTCTTAAACCTGGACGTAGTCTCTGTGACGTCCCTACAGACTGTCTTAAACCTGGACATAGTCTCTGTGACGTCCCTGCAGATTGTCTAAAACCTGGACGTAGTCTCTGTGACGTCCCCGCAGACTGACTAAAACCTGGACGTAGTCTCTGTGACGTCCCCGCAGACTGTCTAAAACCTGGACGTAGTCTCTGTGACGTCCCTACAGACTGTCTTAAACCTGGACATAGTCTCTGTGACGTCCCTGCAGATTGTCTAAAACCTGGACGTAGTCTCCGTGACGTCCCCGCAGACTGTCTAAAACCTGGACGTAGTCTCCGTGACGTCCCCACAGATCTGAAACCTGGACGCAGTCTCCGTGACGTCCCCACAGACTGTCTAAAACCTGGACGTAGTCTCCGTGACGTCCCCACAGATCTGAAACCTGGACGCAGTCTCCGTGACGTCCCCACAGACTGTCTAAAACCTGGACGTAGTCTCTGTGACGTCCCCGCAGACTGTCTAAAACCTGAACGTTGTCTCTGTGATGTCCCCGCAGACTGTCTAAAACCTGGACGCAGTCTCCGTGACGTCCCCGCAGACTGTCTAAAACCTGGACGTAGTCTCCGTGACGTCCCCGCAGACTGTCTGAAACCTGGACGTAGTCTCCGGCCTTTTCTCCTGCAGGCCTCAGCTCTGACCTCACCGCTCCTCTTTCAAACATCTCCCTGCACTGGCCAATGTAGTTCAGCCTCTGCGACCTACAAGCTGTTCCTCAGACAGCGTCCCCCGTCGTTTTTTCAAACCGGTGTTCAGTACGGTGGGCCCTGACATACTTTTATTTATTAGCTCCTGTCTCAGCGCCGGATTCTGCTCTTAAGCAGAAAAACCTGGATCCCTGTGTGCTGTCTGAATCCAGGCCTGACTCTGAACTGACATTTCTATCTGAAACTTTAGAGAAAGTGTTTTTTATTCAGGGCATCACGGGCTCTGCTCTCTCATGGTTCCTGCAGCTCGGTGAATTCACCTCGTCCTCAGCCCATCTTACTTCCGGGGTCCCCCTAAAGGTTCTGTCTTCGGGCCGATTCTCTTCTTGTTGTATATTCTACCATTAGTGTAAATTTTCAAGATGTATAATCTTTCTTTTCATTCTTATGCCGATGATGTTCAGATCTATTTGCCTTTGACATCGAATGATTCTGTACAGACATTGCTTGATTGTCTAAACGTTAAATCCTGGATGACCTCAAACTTTTTGGATGTGGTCCAGCAGGAAACTTTCCTGCTGGCCTTTCCTTACTCCAAACATCCGGTCTTCTGTAAAAACTCTCGGAGTAATATTTGAGGACAGGCTGAAATTTGATCGCCAGCTTAGCTCGGTCGTGAAAAACAGCTTCTATCATTTGAGGATTTTATTTACTGCAGCTGTCTTTATTTTGTCCTGCAGCTGGTTCAGAACGCTGCTGCCCGGCTCCTTACCAGCAAACGCAGGCGTGACCCCTGTCCTGTCGTCGCTACACTGGCTCCAGTATCTAACCGAGCTTCTTCATATCCACTCTGAGATCCTTGAGTCAGCTGCTACTGGTCGCCCCTAAAACAAAACTGAAAACCAAAGGTGACGGAGCCTTTGTGGCGGCGGCCCCTCGGCTCTGAAATAACTTGCCCTGGCACATCCGATCTCTTTAAATCAAGTTTAAGTATCTTAGCATCTATCTTCTCCATCATTCTTTCTTCCCTATCCGTCCTGTCCTCCACCTCTGCCTCACCATCTCCATCCACCCTCAGTCCTCCATCTCAGCTGCCCTAACCTTTCACCCCCTCGCCTCATCTCTTTTTTCCGTCCTCATCACTTCCCCTCGTTGCCCTCAGCCTTCATCCCTTCCTCCATCCTTCACGCTGCATCGCAGTGTCCTCCACCTCACGTTTACCCCTTTAACATCTCCTCCTTGTCTCACCCTGACCCCTCCATCACCTCCATCACCTCCTCACCTCCATCACCTCCTCACCTCCTCGCCTCCCCGGCTCCTCATCTTTTCTTCTCATCCCCTCTCCGGTGCTCTCCATCCCTCTTTCTTCTCCTCCTTTCCTCTCTACTTCACTGCCATCATGATTGTCATTAGAGGAGAGGTTAAAGATCCTATCATTGCTCTGAGATGTCATCAGCACACACACACACACTCACACACACACACACACACACACACACACACACACACACACACACACACACACACACACACACACACACTCTCGTAAATGCACTCCCCTCACAGCGTCGGCGTGATGCAAGTTTGTGCAGGCAGAATTACCCGGAGCAGTGTTTGTGTTTATAATGTGTGTGTGTGTGTGTGTGTGTGTGTGTGTGTGTGTGTGTGTGTGTGTGTGTGTGTGTGTGTGTGTGTGTGTGTGTGTGTGTGTGTGTGTGTGTGTGTGGGTCCTGATATAGTCTCAGTAATAATCCGCTACGTGCCGTGTGTGTGTGTGTGTGTGTGTGGTGTGTGTGTGTGTGTGTGTGTGTGTGTGTGTGGGTCCTGATATAGTCTCAGTAATAATCCGCTACGTGCCGTGTGTGTGTGTGTGTGACGGCGTGGGCAGAAATAGCCGGGCTGTTTGGACTGATGGAGTCCGCCGTGCTGTGGAGAAATAACTCTCAGACTGTGGAATGAGGCCAGAGCTCGGACTGACCCCCATTAACGCAACCGTACAACTCACGGTGACGGGAGGCCGCTTCATCCACCAGACACACACTCGCCTCTCTCTGGCTCACGGCTGAGGACTGTCAGCCCGACCGAGACCGAGACAGATCCACCTAAAGACACGAGATGCGCTGAAAGATCATTTCTGTGCTGCCGTGTTTGTTTTTGCGTAGGTGTCTCGATGACTTCGGTCTGTGCGGTCTGTTCTGATCCGTCCTCTTACAGTGCTGAAGCTGCAGGTTGTTGTTTTCATCCTCGTCTTCATGACAGTAAACATCTTAATGAACAGAATAAATATTAACAAACTGCTGAACTTTATGCTCAAATGAACAAAAAGAAACGAGCTGAGATTCCTGATACGTTTATTTTTGTGTTTACATGCATTTATCAAATGATACCGACGTCACCTCGTGCTGAAATCTCTCAGACTGAAGGACGATGATGTTTTCTAAGTACAGACGGTGTCGACCTCATCAGTCTGTGATTGTGCTCGATAGATTTCCACGTTACTTTGACGAGGACCGACCAAATAACAAACATGGATTCTGTCCTCTTCCCTGTCACTGCCGCCATGTGTTTGCTCATGGTTGGAATTGTTTGGTCTCTGTCGATGATATTATAAAGAGTATACAGTCGAGCTCTGCTCTGTGTGGAAAGAGCGATGAGTGAACTGCTGTTATGATTTGGCGCTGTATATATTAAAGTAAATTGGTCATTTGAGGAAACTCTGATCAACATTTTTTATTCATTTTCTGACATTTTATGGAGCAAACAATGGAGAAGATGATCGACAGCTTCATCTTAAATTCAAATAACCGTTGCTAATGAGTCTGAGCTCGTGTTCAGGTCAACAAACTTTCAAACTTTGTATTTTTTCTCCTCTGCTTCCTCCAAACTAAAAGTCACCGCAGCTTTAACCAGGCAGCTCGTGTTAACCGCGAACCGGTGACAAACTTCAGCTCTGAGGACTTTTTGGTGACTCGACAAACTGACGAAGGGACGGAGTCAGAAACCACAGCGGGGGTGCAGCTGGTATACGTAGCTGTAACTTCACATTACAGCTCCTGTGAGGCCTGTAGCCGCTCGAGCGCTCGCCTCCTCCCCGAGCTGCAGCTCAATCAAGACAGGAAACATCTAACGAGACAAAGCAGTGACACAAAACTGATCCCAAAGTTTTCTTCTGGAAACAGGTGAAATAATCAGGAATTAATGTTACAGCATGAAGAACGTGAATAAAACAGCCGTTCATCGACAGATCCGTCCGTCCTGACGTCTGTCTTATTCATTCTGCAAAATGAAATCAGAATACGGACAGAGAGACGTTAATGCAGAGTTTGATTTGTCATCTCGGCCTCTGTGATTTGATCTGCTACTTCATGGTTTTATTAAGTTCTGTCCGTCTCATCCACGTTTCTATTTCCGTGCTTGTGTTTCTGTGTTGTGGACACATGGATCCTTTCAGCCCTGCTCCGGTTTCTCCTCTGTAATCCAGACGATTTATCGAGTGTTTCCTGAGGTCGCACGTGGCTCCGAGCTGATCCTCAGCAGAGGGAATATCTCTGACAGCATGCCTGTAGCTGCTTCAGATTAGCGACCTGTTTAATGATCGACGCTTTAAGGTTAAGGGGTAAAATTAATACTGAAGGAAGTGAAGTGCATCGGGGACATAGTGCATGAAGGTGGAGGTGGTCTCTGTGACAGGTTTCCAAATAGATGTTATGAACTCAAGTGGATGTTGGACAAACTGCGGTCACCATGCATCGACATCCAGACGGACTCCCTACGCCTCGCCCAGAAACTCACGACTGATGACCAACTGACCTTCTCTGGTCGTGTCGCTTCACACTTCACAAGAATCAGGTCTTACCTGACTCAACATGCCCCCCAGCTCCTGATCCAGGCTGTGGTCGTCAGTACCGGGCCTCCCAGCCTGCTCAGGACAATCCAAACCAGATCAGGGGCGTCCCTCACAAACCTCCTGAAGACCTCCAGCTCTTCATGGAGGACCTCTCCCTGTGCATGCAGCTGCTGCTTTCTGTTGGCCATTAAAAAAACATTCATGAAACTGTTTCTGCTGCTGAATTAAATTATGGCTTCATATCTTTTGTAATCACAAAGACTCAAGGTCCAGTTCATGTTTTATCAAGAAGGACGAGAACAAACCGACGCGCTTCACAGAGCTCGTTTCTTTTTATGTCTGTCAAAGGGAAACTGTTGCTGGGTAAGATTTCTCTATGAATAGATTTCAATCGTATCACATGAAAAATGTATCAAACATACATATAGGCAGCGTTCCCTCTGGCTGACCCCGCTCTCTGTTTCCTGATATACTGTTTGCTCTCTGATAGCTGCCGGTCGACTGTATCACCGAGCGCTCCAGGATTTATTTCTCCATGTTTGAGTACAAACATACATCACTTGGTTAGATTTCCATCCAGGGAGAGTGTTATTGAAGCCCGACCCTAACGAGCGTATATAAGCTGATATCAGAAATCATGATGACATTCGTGTAGCGTGGCCGTGCCATAAAAATGCTAATGTTGGAGGAGGTGGTTGTATGATTAGACAGATAAAACATTTCACTCAGTGCTGTGCAGGCGTTCCTCGTAAAAACACTGATACACCACGTCTGACGCTGATGTGACGGGTTCAGGCGTCCTGGGACGTGTCAGAGACGTTTAAAGGTTCATCACAGACATTAGCATCCAGAAGCAAAGAGGCAACGTTTCCACATTATGACGGCGACTTTTATCTGATGATGTTTCTCTACAGACAAACGGTTAAAGAGGCGACCGCGGTTACATTCACGCTCTGTTCAATCCAGGCAGGAAGTGGATCAGGATTTTCCTTTAATGCAAAACTAGAAACAAACTGTATTTGCAGGAAAGTTTCCTCACGAGATGAACTGAGGGGTGGTCGGTAGTGTAGTGGGTTAAGCGGCCGCCCTGTGTGTGGAGGCTATAGTCCTCACTGCAGCTGGCTCCGGTGCAAATCCTGCATCGGACGGCTAATTCAGGGGCGGCAGTGGTTCAGTCCATCGGGACTTGGCTTTGGAACCGGAGGGTGGCCGGTTCAAGTCCCACATGGACCAAAAATATGGAAGGTGGACTGGTGCCAGTTCAAAATTCTTTAAGGTTTACTTTGTATAAACTAGTCCTGAGGCATTTCAACAAGAAAACAATGATGATGATATTTGATTCATCTGTCAGGTATAACATATGAACGACCCTGACTTCAAGGTCCGGCGTTACATAAGTCCCTTGTAACCTGGAAAGAGCTTTTTAAAACCTTGAAAATGGAAGTCCTGACCAAAGTATGTCGTGATTACAAGCACTCGACTTTCACCAACGTAAAAACACTGGAGAACAGTAAATTAGCATTTTAATAGAAAATTCAGAAAATAATCTGTAGATTCATCAATAAAGAGTCTTTCTCTAATATGACTGTAAAATTAATCATCTGTGATTTTGGACTTTTTGTGTTTTTTCTAAGATTTCTGACTAATTTATAAAGAAAACAATCATTTCTAATAATCTGTTGAGTTTTGATACGGATCACTGAGCGTTGCCGTTGAATCATCGAGTTTCTTTTGGTTGGTCTTTATCCTCATTAAGCCTTTTTAGTTTTTTTTTAGTTGTGATATTAAAAATCTAAATAAAGCCTCTTATCACCGTCCATCACGGAGAAACCACTCAACAACAACAGGCCCCGCCCCTCGCCGCCATCGTCTGCTTTATACGGAGGTTGTAGCCGAGGAGATTATTGCCGTTACCATGGTGACCTTTAACACCGTAAAACAAAACAGTGTTTTTCTCTAGATGCTCAGATCTGTCTCGAATGTCACGAGGAGCGAAGGTGAAGATGTGAACGCCTGACCCTCACAGAAACACCTACACGGGGTCAGACTGAAAACACATACATGACACATGAAGATGTTCACCACGCACCCACACACTTGATCTTCTTCTCTTCACCTCCTCCTCTTCTCCTCTGTCTGATTCCCTCCATCTGTTCTCCTCCCCTCTCTCGGACAGTGAGGAGGAGGCAGTAATAAAACCTTCCCCCGCCTCCGAACACTCGAAGCTTCAAACACAAACACGAGATGAGAGGGAGAAACTGCCTCATGCTTCCGGACACTCGTGTTTCTCTCTCCATCTTCCTCTTAAGAGTCTGGCACCACGTCTGTGCAGATCTCCTCCAGGCTGTTTGTGGTGTTATCAATGATGAGGAGAGAGGAGGTGGAGGAGGGTGGGTGTGCATGTTTTATAGCAGCCTGTTCTCCAGCGCAGGTGATTGATAACGCTCTGTGTGTTTATCTAATGGCATTTTAACCATGTGCTAATGTCTGCTCTCCCGTTCACGCACAGCTCCACTCGTCTTCCTTTGTTTTTTATTTCCAAATTCTCGAAGCAGAGTGCTCGATCCATCTCTCTGAGAGCCATTACCTTTGTCTTGTTGGCAATAATTGCAAAGAGAAAAAGGGGGGGGGGGGGGGGGGTGCTTTAACTTTACATCTTGTTTTGCCATTAGCTGATTTATGTGAAGCCGCTTTTTAAAAAAAACAAGAAGCAGAGATGCTTAAAACACTTAAAGTGAAATTTAAAGGCCCCGTGTGTGCAGGATTTACAGTCCCTCGCTTTTCGCTGATTTTTTTTGTGTAATCTTGCATGCTTTATTTTTACAGCGTACTGCACAGTATGAACGTGCATTGTGTTCTGCGTCCTGTTTAATGGAGTACTGTACAAAATGTGTGTAAAAAGGTGTATAACAGTGTGTGGTTAGGGGGTTTACGGCCTTAAAACATGTAGAATAATTGTAAAACTTACTTTGTTTATTGCGGGTTGTTTTTAGAACGAATCCCCTGCGATAAACGAGGGACCACTGTACTGATATCTACATTAAAATAAGGCATAGAAAGATAACATTTAATTTAAATTAAACATGTGCAAAGATGCAAATAGAAAACTACATTGAAAAAGTAAAACTAGAAATCTCTCTGTCTCTTACCGGGTTATGCCTAGTCAGGCACGGTATTGGTTGAAGATGCAGTCACATCTCCCTTTACCGAGACAGACTGAACATTATGTCGAGGCGATGGTGCTAAAGTCATTATTATAATTGGGTGATGTGTGAGTCATGGAGAATAAAAACTTCTGTCTTCCAGTTTTAAAATGAAAAACACACCGGCTGACTGAGTTCAACCTTTCTGCAGTTAATTGTGATATTTTGGGTGTTTCGGATTTAAAAATAAAATGTGCTGCACAGTTTTTTTTTTTATTTCCATCCCGAGTAAATCGTTTCATTGGATTTCACCGGTGCCCTTTTTTTCTGCCACGTTACAGCAGAATGATATTTGCTTTTAAATCTCATAACTCTAAAATAAACCTCACACTGCTCAGGATGAGATTTCTATCTGCTGTTGACTTTATTCAACATATCGCGTCTCGTTCAGGATACAAATTTATGCTGATTCACGGGGAAACTTACTCCATAAAGTTTGTGTCCAACTTCTTCAATCAGCGGCACCACATCTACTATTCAGTTTTAAATTATATTTTTGTTTAATACAACCTTTTATAACTAACTATAATTTAAATAAAACGTCTTGGCCTCGAGCAGCACTCAGCATTTAATTTACAGCCTAAATGGCAGCGCAAATTTGATTTTTAATGGCTGTTTTCCATTTTCATTTATTTATTTTTTTTTCACTGTTGCTGGCAGGAAATCATCAAATTAAATAATTAAATGAACTCAAGTGGCTTCACATGTTTTTGTTTTTAAACATGCATCATTTTTTTGCAGTGTAATGGTCCTTAAGGGGAAACCCCTGGGATACATTTGGAAGATTAAAAAAAAAAACCTGAGCAGCATGTGATTTATCTCTGAATGCCCAGATCTCCTGAGCCCCTCATTACATGGTAATTACACCGTGACGCCGGGGGCAAAGTGCTTCACTGATTTACTCAGAGAAGTGTTGGAATTAGAAAACACTGAAACACTTTTTGAGGCTTTCACGTCAGATCTCTGAGGCTTAATTTAGATGTTCATGCTTCTCTTGATTAAAGAGACACGCCCTGTCTCAGATGTTAACGGCTCATCCTATAAACACACCTTCTAGTTCTGATTACATTACTTCTGATCAATAAACAGCAGCGGCTGATATCAGAGACTAGTCCAGCAGCAGCTGATATCAGGGACTAGTCCAGCAGCGGCTGATATCAGAGACTAGTCCAGCAGCGGCTGATATCAGGGACTAGTCCAGCAGCGGCTGATATCAGCGACTAGTCCGGCAGCGGCTGATATCAGGGACTAGTCCGGCAGCGGCTGATATCAGCGACTAGTCCGGCAGCGGCTGATATCAGCGACTAGTCCGGCAGCGGCTGATATCAGGGACTAGTCCGGCAGCGGCTGATATCAGCGACTAGTCCGGCAGCGGCTGATATCAGAGACTAGTCCGGCAGCGGCTGATATCAGAGACTAGTCCGGCAGCGGCTGATATCAGAGACTAGTCCGGCAGCGGCTGATATCAGCGACTAGTCCGGCAGCGGCTGATATCAGCGACTAGTCCGGCAGCGGCTGATATCAGCGACTAGTCAGCGACTAGTCCAGCAGCTGATATCAGCAACTAGTCCAGCATCGGCTGATATCAGCGACTAGTCCAGCAGCGGCTGATATCAGCGACTAGTCAGCGACTAGTCCAGCAGCTGATATCAGCAACTAGTCCAGCATCGGCTGATATCAGCGACTAGTCCAGCAGCGGCTGATATCAGAGACTAGTCCGGCAGCGGCTGATATCAGAGACTAGTCCGGCAGCGGCTGATATCAGAGACTAGTCCGGCAGCGGCTGATATCAGCGACTAGTCCGGCAGCGGCTGATATCAGCGACTAGTCCGGCAGCGGCTGATATCAGGGACTAGTCCAGCAGCGGCTGATATCAGCGACTAGTCCGGCATCGGCTGATATCAGCGACTAGTCCGGCAGCGGCTGATATCAGAGACTAGTCCAGCAGCAGCTGATATCAGGGACTAGTCCAGCAGCGGCTGATATCAGGGACTAGTCCAGCAGCGGCTGATATCAGGGACTAGTCCAGCAGCGGCTGATATCAGGGACTAGTCCAGCAGCGGCTGATATCAGGGACTAGTCCAGCAGCAGCTGATATCAGAGACTAGTCCAGCAGCAGCTGATATCAGAGACTAGTCCAGCAGCAGCTGATATCAGCGACTAGTCCAGCAGCAGTCAGTCCAGCTCGGCGTCTGTCTTTCAGCCTTTTATTTCACCAAGCTCTCACCAACCACTAAAAGTCAGTCCCACATTTACTCTTGTCCGGCGGCTTCTTGCTCGCTCACTCTCTCCTTTTCTCTTCTCAGCTTCCTCCGTCAGCGTCCTCTTCACTCTTTCTCCTCTGCCATAAGCAAACACCGCCTACTCGTCTGGTTCTGGTACAACACTGCTCTCCATGAAAACCTTTACCAGGTGGTCCTTACCCTCCAGTGTAATCACAAACGGTTTCCTGGTGCTCTTGGTAACGTCCAAGCACAAAGTTGTGTAGTTAAAGAGCAGACGTGTAAATGGTGTTCATGATATTTTGATATTTTGTAGCAGAAAAGTTTCTAAATGTTGCTTCAGGTCCTGTCCTGACCAACACTGCTTCTGTCTTCTAAAGACAGGAAGAAATCCCTTTAGGAATAATGTAAATGGGGCAGAGGGTTATAGGCTCTAATGCATTAAACTATTCTCTGAACTTCAGGTCAGTTCATCTCAGCTTAGCAATCTCTTTAGCGAGTCGATCTTTGTCCATTAAAGCCATTACACGTCTCTCCTCCCATCTCTGAAACGATGAGCAAGTGCAGAGAACATCAGCACGATCCCATCAACAAGATGAGCTCTGCAACCATTAGTCACCTCTGGCAGTCTTACTCACGCATTACATTAACAGAACGTAAAGGCTTTGAATACATGAGGAGGCTGCGGGCAACCAACCAGAGATGTATACTCTCTAAGTACTGCAGTAAAGGAGTGGAGTAGAAGTACAAGTGCTATATCAAAAAACTGACTTGAGTAGAAGTTGAAGTGTTCTTTAAACACCATACTTAAGTAAAAGTACTAAAGTATTTAAAATGTTTTGTACTTAAGTATTGCAAGTAGAAGTATGTAAAAAATTGCTACTCAAGTACTGAAAGTAAAAGTACAAGTACTGTTGTTTATATTATTTCAAATATTTATTAAGGCACAACTTCTAATGTTACAGTGTTACAATGTTCATGGTAGAGTTCTGTGATTTCCCATGGTCTGTGAATGCGTCTGAATGAATGCAGAGCGAGGGGGCGGGGCAGCAGGTGAGAGAGCGCACCTGGGTGAGTCAGGTGTATGACGTACGGCGCACGAGCGAGGTTGATGTGAGACCGGGACTGTTCAGTTGGTTTTTGTCGTGGTTCCGGCCGACAGTCACCGAGTCCTGGAACCAAACCGTTCAGCAATAAATGCAGTTTGTTCAATATCGCCTCGTCATTCATCACGTGTCCGGCTGGACGCTACAATAGTAACGAGTAACGACTCAGCACATGAAAAATGTATCCGAGTAAAAGTATTAAATTCATCAAAAATATGTAGTGCAGTAAAAGTGGAAGTTGGGGAAAAAAATAATACTCCAAAAAAGTACAGATACTGCATTTTAGTACTTAAGTACAGTACTTAAGTAGTTCCACTTTGTTACTATACATCTCTGTTAAAGACGCTTCAACAGTTTTGTTCCCTGAATTCAAACTTCAGTCTTTTCTGGCAGACTGGACCTTTGTCTGTCTGTAATTTAAAAGCAGCCGGTGTCGAGGCTGGAAATGTAACGTCAAAGTCCAACACGTCCAGCTGACATTGAGACGTGAGTTTTAGGGATTTCCTGTCGATTGTAGATCCATTTTTATTCAAGGGAAGTTCATTCGGAACCATTATCCGTTAAATTAGGAGACGACTTATTGGGCCATGAAACTTTCACACCTCATTTGGGAGCAAATGGTGTTTATAGCATCGTAAACCTTTGCAAGCCGCACATGGTTTGTAATACATAATGAGAATTAGCATATGATGGTAAATCTCCTGAACTGAGGCAAAAAAACCGATCATATTTTTTTAATGGACCCTGAACCAATCGTCTGTATCCATACCTTTCATCGCCCGGCTCCTAAATTAAATTTCCTAATGCTGCTCACGTTTAATCTCTCAGAAACATTGTTGTTGGAGTTATTCGTCTTCATCTTTTTGGGCTTTACTTACCTGCTGTTTTACTCGAGAGACCATCAGTCAGCAGGGTGCTGTGAAACACCAGCTGTTAGTTACTGAAACTCTCTGTACAGGTTGAGCTGTTTGTCGCGTCAGCAGATCAACATCACATGCTCTCATGTCTTTTCAAATATCAGGGTTAAACGACACCTCGGTGAGTTTCCACATCAGCCTGAATCTATACTCTGATGTGTTAATGCGTTCTGAGATGGAGGCGTGGGGGCTAATAAAGCGTTCTCGTGTCCAATCGGTCTTTTAACGGATAAGCAAAGCACTCACGCCCACTCAGTCTCCCGAGTCTGTGAGCATGCAGCGGTTGGCTGTTGTCCAGTGGTCATTTAGTCCGTGTGGCTCCCGATATTCAGCTAAACAATAAAAAACAAAGGGATTCCTCCTCACAGCCTCCGAGATGCATCAGGAACAAACATGAATATTAAGTCTGTTTGTTTGACCTTTTCGGATGAGCCGAAAGATCTCTGGAGATTAAAATCTGGAATTTAAAGTTGGAAGAAATGGTAGCACAAGCAGAGTTTGATGGAGGGGGTTGACATACGGTATAAACATATTTATGTTGACACAACATGGCCAAAAGTGTGAGGACACACTCCTGACCACCTGCTGTTGCAGTCTTGTGGTGTGTTGTAGTTTGTCCTAGGTCTTAGGTCTTGAATCTTGTCGTCCTGTCTTAACTTGTCCATGTGTTTCCTGGTTTCATTGTCAGTTTGTCTTCAAGCTTTCCAGTCACTCCTTGTGTTTTTCTTTCCCACCTGGTTTAGACGTCTGGTTTGTGTTCTGGACTTTGGATTTCGCTTGTTCCTTTTTGGATTTCTTTGCTTGTTTGGACCTTTTGAATTGTGCCTGGCTGACAACCTGTACACTTTTGTAAATTCATTGTACTTTGTGACATTAAATCGATGTTCTGCCTGTCCCACACGTTCCTGGTTACCTTGCTCAAACTGTGATATAAAGAAGTGGTCTTCACTAAAGCTTTTGTGCTTGCAGCCAGGTTCAACATCTGCAGAGCGGAGGCTGTTAGAGCAGCATTGCTTCTGAATCTCTTAGTGAAATGAGATATTTCTCTCAGCCTTTTAGAAAACTGGGATCGTTTTCTCTGTCCTTGTCCCGTGGGTGTAATCAGTGCTTCAGAAGAGAGGTAATGTTTTTTTTTTTTTAGTACGTTCTGTCCATCGGTTTATCAGTGACATGGATGGATCGGTCCGGGATGGCTTCGAAAATCAATTTACATGCAAAAACGATGAGTAAATAGATTGTTGCATGGACAGAAGGACAGGACAGGAAAGACTGAAAGACACATGACCAACAAGACTGAGCTTGAGATTGATCAACACAGAAAAGCTGTTTAATGTTTTAATTTCTTTGGGTTAATTAGATTGTGAGTCCATGATTCAGCCCCAAATCTAAAGATGTTCAATGTACTGTGTGATTTTCTACCAGGGGAGGAGAGAGGAAAGTATCTGAGGTATGGACAGGAGGAGGTTGGACAGGACACGAGAAGCGAAGACATATTTCTCTTTCTGCTCTGTAGTCTCGCTCTTTTTGTCAGATTTTTATTCATGTCTCTTCCTCTCTGTCTTTTTACAGATATACAGTCGCATGTTATCTGCAGAAAGTTCACATCAGGGTAGAAAGACTGTCAGAGCTGGAAGCAGCCAAAAAAATAAAAAATAAAACATCTCCAGATTGTTTCTCTGTCTGTCTCTGCTGCAGTTTCCCCCGGAGATCCAGAGATTTGAGTCGGAGGATCAATCCGTGATCCAGATGTGAACAAAAGGTTGAACGAAGCAGGACTGACGCTCACCAACAAACCGATTGACATGTTGTCTACATGTTGTTTCAGCTGCTAGACAACACTGTTTATTTCACTTTCTGGCTTCAAACACTCAGTGCTCTGTATTTCTTTATATCACAGTGATCATGATTAACCACTGATTGGCCCCTTGGAGGATAAATGTTTATTCCTGTTTGTCTCAGACCTCTTGAGCCTTGGAACCAAATATTTGACTCCACACGTTGGGTCGGTGATAGGTTTTCAGTTTTAGGACTTGGCTCTGGGGTTGGGACCTTTAGTTTGAAGGTTCTTCCTGTCTCTGCATGGGTTCAGTCCTCTTTGGTTCTCTGGCTGGTTAATTGGTGACTTTAAAATGCCCATTGCATCTATGTCCCTGACTTAAGATGCGCTGCTTATTATCAGATTGCACAGATTTGATTGGCTCAGTTGCATCACAGTATATTAGATGATTTACTTTGGCTAAAATAGAAACGCTCTGCACGTTTCTCCCAGATTGGGAGCCGGATTGGTGCTCGAGTAGCGAGGCCTTGGAACAATGATTGTTGGTTTTGGTCTTTTCGAAGTGACAGATAAAAACTCAAATATTTGATTTCACAGTTTACATTT
>CM014090.1:1318012-1378414 GCA_004119915.2 Collichthys lucidus | reverse complement strand
GTCAGTGTGCACATGCTAAAAAGGTTCAATCTTCATGAGGCTGAGGACACAGAGCGTGCAGTATTTAAATCAAAGGTTTATGAGGCCCAGTGTGAATCAGGAGCACGTGATGAAATATCTGAAATCACGTTTCACTGCCGGCTTCGGAAAATGACGACCGTCCTCGAACAGAACAGATACACAGAATACTATCAGCACCACCGGCCTGTTAATAATTTCCTGCAGCTATGAAACCATCGTCTGAGCGACGGGCTCTTTTTAACTCTGATATTCTGAGCAGATGGTTTTCATGCCACTGACAAATTGCCAGAGTCGTGTCGGCCCTGCCGTTCTTTGCAGTGTAATGGGATTACTAGAGGGGCTGAGTCATCAGTATTCAAGTCAGCGTCTCCTTAACAAAGGTGAAGACTGCACGTTCAGACGATAACAGCTGCTCGTGGGATATAGATGAAGGATAGTCTCCTCACAGGTAAACACTTCCCGTCTCCAAAAATAATTTAGGTACACACCAAAGTGTCTCCGGTGCTTCACGACCATAATCATCACTCAAGGAGCTTTTAGACATACTTCCACAGGAGAAACCTCATTGATTTTTGAAGCATTTTTAGGTATTAAAAAGTATCATTATACGGTAATGCATTTTTTAACATATGCTGGATGGAAGAGAGCAGCTGGAGCAGCTCTCACCAAAGAATTAAAGAAAGAAGAAAGGAAGTTTCACAGCTGGACAAGAAGAAGAAGAAGAAGATGACATGGAGAGTGAGAAACAGGACGCTGGAAGGAATATGAATCTAAAGATGTGAGGATGAAATGAGTCCAAGGAAAAACCGATGCCACGTGTCTCTGTGAGATGTTCAGCATCCACAACAGCTTCAACCTCCCACGGGCGTTCAACTGGGTGGAGATGTGGTGACAGTGGAGGCCGGAGCTTATGGTTCACATCATCTTCATACTCCTCAAACCCTCCAGTCATCCCAGAAGATGTTTCATCGTAGGATAAGACAACATGATCACTGTGGACAACTGCAGGGACCAGAGTGGACCCAAACCAGGGCAGGAAAATGTCCCTCACTTCATATCAGAGCCACCGGCTCCCGGCACTGCAGGGTCGAACATTTGTACATCATACATGCACTCACATTCTCGTGGATAAAAGTGCTCAGATGAGTCACTCTATTCTCCACATCTCTGTGGACCACAGTCCATTTTTACATTAATGGACTCTTATTATTAGTCTTTGTAACGAGCAGCCTGACTGTAATATCCTCCTTTGACTTTCCTCTGTAGGTAATAGCGTTGCTGCACAGGGTACATGGGTTCTTTAATTAACCACTGAACATGAATGCCTTCTCTTGAGTTGGCTTAGGTCAACTCACCTCTTATTATACAAGTACGTCAGAACCCAGTTGAATGTTGGAAGATGAAAATAGCATTTAGAGTGCAAATATTCTTTATTAAAACAGGGTAATGTGTTGGGAAGGGGAGTTCACTCAGATTCTTGGAGGGAAATTAAAAGAGAAAATGTCAGAAGTGGATCCATTACAGCTCGGACACCCGGGAGGCGGCGAGCGGTGAAGCGCCGCCTGCTTCAACACACAGATCGGTTCACGCTCTGCAGAGATCCTTTCCAAAACCACATGATCATCTGTAACAAATGATATAAACGATGTGATTATGATAAATGATGAAATGAGTTCATGCCCTGTTGAGTTTCAGTTTCCGTGTTAATCTGTCCGTCCACTGTATATTCAGCTGTTTGTGATTATTCCAAATATTCTGGGTCTAAACAGAGAGAGAAGACTCATCTTCATCGTTGTGAAGAAGTGTGAATCTAGGGCTAGGCGATATGGACCAAAAGTCATGTCAATATTTTTTAGCTGAATTGCGATACTCGATGTATATCGATTTTTTTCGCAGCCGGATAATTTCATACGTCTATTATTAACTTATACTACAAATCCCACAATGCACTGCAACAGCTGACACACAGGTAAAGACCTGTGCTCCACCTCTAACCCCGCTGCTTCGTTCGTTTATTGACACATCAACGGTCAAGTGTTGACAACTTTGCGACTTATTGTGACTGTCTAGAGATTTGTTTTTTTTGGTTCCTCAGTTACCCAGTTTGTTCTTGTTTTGTACAGACAAAGCTCCAAATACTGAAAACAAATATACAAAAGGTCAGTGCACTCTGAATAAAGAAAGAAAGCTAGCATAGTTATGTCGACATTAGAAGTCGAGCCGTTGCAAACTGACTGATTGAAACTGACTCCGCTGTGACTGATGGTGTTTGACAGAAAGGAGCACCTGAAGCTCGCTGTGTCGTTGCACCGTCGGGTGCTGATGCAGATGCTACAGACGCTGAGGGGAGCGGGGGCAGGTGCTGCTATGCAGTCCAGTTCAGGCCACAAACCCTGAAGATGACAGAGCCGAGTGAAGAATCCCAGACAAGTGAATAATAATAAAGTCTGTTTAGCATCCGCAGCTCTGAAGCTGCCGTCTGTCAGTCTGATGCTGTCCCATGTGTTCAGAGGAAACACACAAACACATCAGACCTGCAGATGTAGTGAAGATAAAACTTGTTCATGGTTGTACCGCTATGCAATGCAGCGTCTTTGTAACAGTGACCGAACACAACTTCCAGACCAGCAGGGAGCAGAATTTAAACAGTGAACACAGCAGTGTCCAGTCTAACAGTGAACACGGCGACAGAACCTCTGAACCGGCAGTGTCCAGTCTAACAGCGAACACAGCGACAGAACCTCTGAACCTGCAGTGTCCAGTCTAACAGTGAACACAGCGACAGAACCTCTGAACCTGCAGTGTCCAGTCTAACAGCGAACACGGCGACAGAACCTCTGAACCGGCAGTGTCCAGTCTAACAGCGACAGAACCTCTGAACCTGCAGTGTCCAGTCTAACAGCGAACACGGCGACAGAACCTCTGAACCGGCAGTGTCCAGTCTAACAGTGAACACAGCAGTGTCCAGTCTAACAGTGAACACAGCGACAGAACCTCTGAACCAGTCATTTCAGTTACTGATCAATGTTTCCATCATAAAGTCTGTAAATCACCTCGGTACTGTGTCGTTACTTCCTCATTTCAAGTTGCTTAATTAGTTTAATGTGCAGTATATGAATGTAGTTGTTAGGATTTGTCTGTTTTTTTTCAGTGTTCATTGTTGGAGAGGTGCAGCTGGTCATCGTGATGCCAGCGGCGTCCATGAGGGATGAGATGATTGCACCTGTTATCGATGCCAGCGGCTGCACTGACCTTTCAGACAGACATGGTGATAATTCACGTGTCCACTACATGTGCTCTGCAGGTTCACTTAAACATATTCTGTACAAAAACAGAAACTCATACATATAAGTATACATCAGATTTCTCCATCCACAGCGCCGATCTGACAGACTGTCATCTATTCTAGTGTGTTTCCTTTGAGGCTGCTGCTCCACCCATGTGGGCTGCCCCGTGCTGAGAATGAAGCAGCTCCATTATTCAGCCCAAGAGTAGGGGCGGTAGAAGTGGAGGAGGGTTCCCTGGGAGAAGAGCTGTGCATACATTAGAGCGTAATTAATCTGCAGGAGACACTGGGATGAGGGAGGAGGAGTGAGGGAAGAAGAGAAGATGGAGTGGAGAAGAGGGGAACGAAGACAAACAGAGGAATGAAAGCAGGCAGCGGATCAGAGGGAGGAAGAGCAAAGAAATGAGCAGGGAGGGCGAGCACAGAGAGTGTGTGTGACAGAGAAAGGAAAGGCTGACTGAGAGTGATAGGGCGAGCTCGAGAAACACAGAGAGAAAGAGTATAATTACAGAGGTTGAGCCACAGGGCTTCTCTATGGATCATTAGCCAGCTTAAAGAGCCAGGGCCCCGGCACTCCGCTGGAAAGGTCACAACTTCTGCAGCTCTGGATGAATACGCCGCTCTGTGCTCGGGCTACTTTGCTTTATTTATCTTGGCAGTTAGGAGACACAAGCCCGAAGATAAGACGCTAATAAACTGGACCAAAGTTTACATGCTGCTTTTTCCATTGGAGGTTTCCTATTTGACAAGACGTTTAGCTGAAGCAGTGCCGGTCATAGCTCCTCTTTATTGGCAGGTGATGTTGGTTTTTTCCAGGATCAGGATCTTTACACAGCAAATACAACTCAGGCAAAGCTCTACGGGGACAGAAGAAGAAGAAGAAGAGCCCAGCTGATGTCAGATAGATATTCTAGTGTCAAAGTCCAAAAGTGACTTTTTTCCCGTCAATGTGTAGGAGACAGAAGAGGTCACACACAAAACGTCCACACACCTCTGACCATCAACGGTTTTCTGTGGAGATCGTCCAGAGCCCACGGAGGAACCTCACATGGACCCTGAACACGTCACAAAGAAAGTTCAGCATCTCCACTTCCTGCAGAGATCTCACCTGCCGACCCCAGATCCAACCCTGACCACCATCAAGAGCGTCGTAGGAAGTGCCATCACGGTGTTGTTCGTGCAACTACAGTCGTGAGGACGACTGAAAAGACCATCGGCGCGATGTCGCGTGCCTGGTTTGTTTACCACTGTGCCTACGGTTGAAATGACAATTAAATCACGTGACCTTGAGCTTTAAATGTTGGTTTGGTTGCAGTTTAATAAGGAGGTGTGACCTCAAATAATATCTAATGTTGATTAGTTGCTCGATTTCTTGGTGCATGCAAAGAAAAGCTGATTTGCTCTAGCCTGAGAACAGAAGTGCCCAACCTAGGAGGAATGATTTAAGAATAAACACTGACTGTGTTATACAAAATATATGACGTGATAATTCATATAGACTTTACAGCAGAAGCTCCATGACATCGTATCATGGAGCAGATGTGTGCAGATTTATAACAACGTGAACATAAACCAGCAGCGTGATCTGCTGAAGGATCTGCTCGGCTGTAAATGTTCTTGCTGTTCAGAATAAATTGTTTCAGGCGGTTTCATCCTGATAACACACACACACACACACACACACACACGGTAAGTGTGGTGGTGGTGGCCTGGGACCGGTGTGTGCAAGGCTGGGTGAAGTGGATCAATACAGCAAACCACTACAAGAAACTAGACTGCACCACTGTTTGTGATAGCAGAGCCAGCTGTGTGTGGAGCATGTATGCAGGCCTCTGTCTGCAGCTGGGTCCATGTTTGTTTGTCCAATATTGAATTACCTGTTAGTTCCTATGACTTAATGTTTGCTGCTCTTGGACTGCAGGTTTAAAAGTAATCTGAACTTCCAAAGAAAGAGACACTTTCATACTTCACACTGCTCTGATCCGAGATGAGAGTTTATTTTTCAACTGTTGGACTTGGAAATTTGGGTTTATCTTCTCGAGCAATGGATGTCGACCTCCGCTTGTAGCCATCTGTCGACACCAGAGCTCCATGAGACAACTTCATATTTATACAGAGACCGGACAGAAGGAGACTGATGGAGGAAAGTTTGAGTGCCAGGTAAGAGCTGAAATATGATCAGTTATACTTTATTATGGACCAAAACAAAACTCAGCAACATCTCTAATTTGGGTTCTTAATGTTTATTTATGCCAAATTTTGCTTCACAGTCGACAGGAACATACCGTTAGATAAATATACCGATAGTGAAACATGATTAATTCTTAGGTGAGTCAACAATAGCAGAATATTGCACATAAGGAGATCATGGCGGATACAGATGGTGTTGAATCAGCAGAGCAGTCATGAGAAGTGTCAGGTTAAGGCCAGGTTTTACTCATACATGAATATGATCCAACATTCAGCTGGTGACCGGCTCTTTTCAAACCAACCTTCAAGAAAACATCTGGTGTTTCAAAGACGATCTCCATCCCTGAACAAAAGAAGAACCGGCTGGTTTGAAGGAGCGACAACAAACAAACGGCAACACCTACAGGAACTTCAGAACGTGACAGTGACCACCCACAGCTTCAATCATGTAACTTAACTACAAAGACGACTCAACATGAAGGATGAACATGGAGCAGACATGCTGCCGCAGATGCTCCAGGCCCTGGAAGGTGTCCATGGAACAGCTGATGTTGTGATATTTCCACTTGTTCTGTGCTGAAGCCCGTGCAACATGAAAGACAGCTACGTCAGCATGTCTTCCAGCCTCTCTAATGATCCGGTTTCTGCCTCTTGATGCAAAGGATTAGAGTTTTAAAGAGGCTCGTCACAATCTGTATCACCGAGCTAAAACACTGGGTTTGAACTCGGCGTGTGCAGCTCTTGTTAGGCTAAAACAATCTGCGAGAGAGGCGTCATTAACAGCAAAACTCCCGCTGATCTGCGCTGCACTCTGTAACGGCTACAACAGCTCTCATGGCACACAAACACACGGCAGCGGCTCGTTGACGGAGACCATTAACGAGTAATTCTGTAAAGCGTGTTATTAAATCCTTCTCCGGCGAAGTTACTACTGGGAAACATCTCAAATGAATTTCCATTCCATCCTGTTATTCATTCATAAACTCAACCAGCAAATCAGTTTATTTCACTTCACAGAATGATTCGATAACTAAAGTAAAACAACAGAGAGTTTAGCTCGAAGGAGTAAAGAGTCGTGAGCCCATGACGTCTTCAGTGCACAGATGGGATTCCTGATGATGTGAACGACTGAGTGTCTCACTTTCAAACGTGTGATTAAACCCTGTACGGTAACTTACACACACTTCACGTGTTTGTGATAATGAGTAAAGCAGGTTGGAGAAAAAGTGCCATGCAGACTGTAATTTAGTTTCCCAGAAACCAAAATGACCTTTTTAAAGTCGTGTTATCACTTAAAAAGAAGGCAGATGAAACAACGTCTTCAAATCTACAGACGAGGTCTGGAGGAGAGTTTACAGACCCACAAAAATAAAAAACTTGTTTTGTGATGGATCCTTTGTCACATCCAGTCTCCTGGTTTCCCACCTTATGTTTGTCACGCCCTGATCACCTGTGTATTTAAACCCTTTGTTTCCCCAGTGCCGGATTGTCAGTGTCAATGCGTCCCACTCTCCGGCGTTTCCCTAGTGTTCTTTTCTGTTTTGACCTTTGCCTGTCTTTGGACCCTGCCTTTGCCTCACTCCTTTGGATTGTTTGTTTGCCTTACCCGACTGATCTCCTGTGTACCGAACCATGGATGGTAATTAAAGACTTGTTACCCCCTGTATCTGCCAGTTGAGTCCTGTGTCCGTGCCTTGTAACATCCTTAAAATCATGAATATGTTAAAACCACTCAAAACGGAATTCGCCAACAGACTGAGACTGACTTCAATTAAATCAGCTTTGCAGGCAGTTTCTTGAAGATGGAGTTGCTGAATCTGGACGACTGCAGGGGTCTGTGGTGAAGAACGTCCTGAGATGATGACGAGATGGAGCTTCTCAGGGTTAGTAACTGGGAGATCATAAAAAAAATAGAGTCGACTGTGGCACCAGTTACCACTTGGTGGCATGTCAGTGGTTTAAGTATACGCCATGATGAGTATGATCTATGCATTGCTGGAGAACCCCGTGAAGTTAGATCCCATGGATAATGACATCGTCCCAAAGTCTGGCCATGAGGAGGTGAAGACCAACATCAATGTAAAAAGAGGAGGTGCTCGAGGAGCTGCACGGTGTCACACGGCCCCTGACCTTTTTGACAGACACGTATCTGAAACACAAGAACATCGAGTAGAAAAAGGAACCGGCCTTTATACTTGTCAAGAGATGAGGTGACGGTAGCAGGCGTCATGATGAATCTGCAGATGAGAGAGGAAACAGGAAGAAGCAAAGCCTCAACCCCAACGAGACAGTTTGGCAGATCTGATTTTTAGAAAGTGATGCCGATCGTATTTCTACAGCTGCGTCTCAGTCCGGAGGCTCGGATTGGATTTAAACACAGCGCAACATGCAACAATGATGTTGGACAAACGCTGAAGGTTAAGTCTGTGTGGGTGGAGGTTTCTGCCCAGACAAAGCTTCTTCCGCATTAAGCTGCATCGACGTCTGGACGCTCAAATCTGACTTTAAAAAACAGTTTGGACAGTCGGTCTTAAAGATCTGACATGTAGAACAACATGAGTCAAAAGTAGCTTTTACCTGAGGATTAACTCAACGACACAGCAAACCCAGAGCTGTGAGCTGTGACCAAACATCAGGGTCACTGCCTCGATGTGACGGGAACATCAGCTCCGTCCACCGTCAGGAAACCTGAGACACTTGGTGTGTGCGAACGGCAGCTTTGAACCCGGCGGAGCTGTAGGCAGCAGCCTCTGATTGACAGCACGGTGGATGAGAGCTGAGTGTTGGCGCAGCAGCAGTAGGGGGTGAAAAGATGGAGAGAGAGAGGCGTGGGGCGAGAGCAGGCGAGCGACGCCGGGAACGTGTGATCTTTCCAGTTTCAGTTTCAAAGAGTTGTTATTGGCACCGCTCAAGGTCAGGGACCCCGTTATACTGACACTTTGAAGTCAGAGGGAGGGAGCCGAGAAGAGAAAGGTAGAGAAGCAGAGAGGTGTGGAAATAAATTAAGAGTCAGTGTCTGACACGAGTAAGAAATCTAAAACAAGAAGCGCAGTGATTTACAAGATACAAGCTGCCTGGAAAAGACTTAATGCTGCCAGCGGGCGTTCAAAGGATAAACAATGAATGAACAAAAGGATTGTTTCATCCTCTCATTGCTGATCTCATATGATCAGCAGCTAATAATGAAAAGTATTAAATTACATTACATTTAGCAGACGCTTTTATCCAAAGCGACTTACAGAGGAGGACATAAGCTGAAAAGGTGTAAAGGAGCACAGAGTAGTTTGTTAGTTTTGTTAGGCAGGGAAGCATTCTGGACAGAGAAAGGTTTCTACAAGTTTTTTAAAGGTAGAAAGGGATGTTGCTGTTCTTGCAGACGTTGGTCGGTCATTCCACCATTTGGGGACGACCACAGAGAAGAGTTTAGAGTGACCTCGCTTTGCGAGAGGCGACGGTACAACTAGACGGTTTGTATGAGCTGAGCGTAACGCCCTGGTCGGGACGTGAGCCTTTAGTAAGACGCTGAGATAGGCAGGGGCAGATCCTGAGTGGTTTGTGGGCTAGCGTCAGAGCTTTGTGTTTCACTCTGGCAGCTACAGGCAGCCAGTGCAGGTCGCTGAAGAGGGGGGTGACATGTGACCTTTTAGGTTGATTGAAAACCAGTCGCGCTGCAGCATTCTGGACCATTTGCAAAGGTTTGATCGTGCAAGCAGGTAGGCCGGACAAGAGCGAGTTGCAGTAATCAAGGCGGGAGATGACTGTGGCCTGAATCAGGAGCTGAGCGGCATGTTGGGTCAGGTACGGTCTGATTTTTCTATTATTGTACAGAGCATAGCGACATGACCTCGCTACGGAGGAAATGTGCTCAGACAGAGAAAGACGATCATCTAGTACCACGCCCAGGTTTTTAGCAGCATGGTTAGGGGTGATAGTGACGGTACCAACTTTCAGGTTGAAGTCATGGCAGATTGACTCATGGGCAGGGATGACCAGGAGTTCGGTTTTTGACAGATTAAGCTGGAGATGGTGGTCTTTCATCCAGGTTGACAAATCAGAAAGACAGGCGGAGATGCGGGCGGAGACCGTGGTGTCGTCCGGCTGGAACGACAGGTATAACTGTGTGTCGTCGGCGTAGCAGTGGTAGGAGAAGCCGTGTGAGCAGATAACATGGGACAGCGAGGTGGTGTAGATGGCAAACAGGAGGGGACCCAGCACCGACCCCTGCGGCACCCCCGTGGAGAGGGTATGAGTCGATGACAGACGACCTTGCCAAGACACATTAAAGGAGCGTCCAGCCAGGTAGGACTCGAGCCAGGAGTGGGCGGAGCCTGTAATGCCCATGTTATAATGGAGACGTGAGAAACATGTATTGTTGAGTCACTGGTTACAGGTGAAGGAAAGACCCTGATCACAGCTGAACATGAAGTTACTGCTGACTGTTGTTCTGCTTCACAGCTGGACGAGGTTTTGTGGTACGATTAACACACTTCAGTTTTTACTTCAGAGGTTTTCTTTATTTATACAGGCAGCAGATGTTCCTGTCTCGTAGTCAGAACAGTCTATTGGTGTTACAAGCAGCTGCAAACCCAAAATGCAAACACACAGAGATATTCCAGCATCCCTGAGGGTCTGCGAGGAGGGTGTAGGCCATGGTGACGGATAAACGGATGACTGGAGAAGCAGGGTAAGAAACAGAGTGATTACAAAAGGCAGAGTTCAGAAACCAGGCTGGCTGTGGCAGAGGTCTGATCGATCTGACAGAGTCAGGGTGGTCGAGCCGGTTCTTATAAACTGGCCACGCCGAGCAGACAGTCAGGACACACATGACGTAAAGTGGAAGAACACTGGGACACGAACAGTCGGTAACATATAGAGACTTTTTTCCCCCTTTCAAAATAAACCAGGATATTTCCAGAAAGATAAAAACCCATTTAGTTTTTTTAAATGTACTTTGATTACAGCTCAGGGGTCCAATTGATTGCACCAGTCTCGAGTTTATTCTCGTGTATTCGTCCTCGGATGACTTCTTCAGACAGAAAGAGACTGCGGCTTTTAAAAAGAAGTCGTCGACCCGAGCAGCTGCCGGTAGATTACGACGGAGGTCTGTCTTTTTTACGGATCCTCCACCTCCACACAGGAGGCGTCCATAAAAACTTTGTCATGTCTTCTTTTGACAAACTGTGTTTTTATTGATTCTGCTGCTCTCAGGAGATCAGAGATTACATTCCTCGGCCTCGGTTAGGAGACGTGGTAATGATGCTCAGAGATTACGGTGTGATTTTATCTCCGTGCTGACGCGTTTGCTGAAGGAAAGTCAGATCCTGTGGCAGCTTTAAAGGCCGCCATGGGTCATTCTTAATAAATGTGATGTGGCTAAAGATCGGACTGTGACATTGGATTTCTTGCTTTGTTTTAGCCCCTGTGTAACAAGCTGTACCCTCATTAACATACTGCACTGTTTAACCCGTTAGTGCCAGACACTTCTCTTTAGGTTTGGACTGCAGGGTACGCTGTAACGATCTGCAGACAGAACATTATAAAAAAAAAAACATTTTATGTCGATTTCATTTCAGTTTCACCTCCCGGGTTACATCCAGGCCGCCCAACCTTATTGGTAAAATGTTGATGCAGAAAGTAGCCTGAAAGGAAAACCTGCAGACGCCGCTCACGGTGAATGATCATTATTTGCAGTTAATAAAGAAAAAGATGGAAAATGTCAAAGACCTCTGACGTAAAGATGGAAACCAAACAGGATTTCAGTCCATGAACGATACGAAGGTTAACACTGCATGTATGAATATTACGGCTGCCAAACGAGCCTTTTATTAGGTTGGTGACAAACAATTAACATTTATTGTATTCGACCATAGACAGCATAAAGAATAGACTGTGATGCCCCCCACAGGGAGCCAGACTCTGGTTGTTGCATCTCTAATCTAAAAATGAAGTTGTTGTTCTGACGTATTTCGATGTACCATTGACGTCAGGTGACGTAGATGCAGAGTGAGGGAGGTGTACGGACGAGGTCGGCTGGAGGAGCTGCTGCTTGTGTCCCATCACTTCCTTAAACTCAAGCCACAAAAACGACTTGGTTTAGGAAAAGATCAAGTTACATACAGTCCATGATGTAAATGTGTTGACTTAGTTAACACGTTTCAAAGGTTTGAAGCCACTAGGTGTCAGTTTTTGAAGAGCTGGGAGCGAGTGCACGGTTCATTAACCTGGAAACGACTCATTAGAAGTTTAAACCTTCTATAAAATGCTGTTTTTAATAAGTCAGCATGATTCCTAGAGGCTAAATGAATCAAAACTGAGAATGGAAGACAGGGCGCACATCCAGAATAATTCCTTCACAATAAGGTTCCATTTCTGCTTCAGAGCCTGAAGCAACCCAGGTTGACTGCGAGTCTGCAGAGTATGTTTTTATTTACACAATGAAAGTATCCGGTTATTTATCATCACTGCAGCAGCTTCAGGCTGTACACCTTGGCAACATCACAGATTACAGCACCAGCTCTTCTACGTCTGGGAGGGATTTGCCTCGAGAGAGAGAGAGAGAGCGGGAGAGGGAGAGAGAGGAGAGAGGGAGAGAGAGAGAGAGAGAGAGAGAGAGGAGAGAGAGAGAGATGCATCTCATGAATCTTTGCTGATCTTTGTTTCCTTCCTGCTTCCTCCTCTGCTCACTCTGTTTGTCCTTTTGGGGTAAATAGCTGCTGCACAGAAGAACCCCGTCCACAAAATGTCATGCAAAATGCAGAATGTCAACACATCTGAGGAATAACGCACCCTGTGACTGACCTTTGTGAATATTATGAAGTCATTTCACAATGCCAATAGAGACGTATAAATGAGGTCACACGAGGCTGGAAGTTCATGTCGGTGATTTAATGATTATTTCCTAAAATAAACACAGAGCCTTTAATCAGAGCAGCCTCATCTCTCTCTGAATCCATCTCAGAGATGCTTTTATGTGAAGTGTCATCCACTGCAGAACCACGGCTATTTATATTTATGTGTTCTAATATGGGAGACGTCCAGAGCAAAGAAACCTGCTGATCCTGCCAGTGTCAGCATCGCAAACACACAACGCTTCCTTACAACATGTTAAGCATACAAGGAGACATTATTATCTTGTATAATAAAAAAATGTCAGTGTCTGGTTGCGGTGGCAGCAGGTTTTTCAAGGCACTCCAGGCGTCCTGGAGGATCCTGAGGCATTCCCAGTCTAGATGGGCTATGTCGTACCTCCAGCAGGTTCTGGGTCTGTCCCGGAGTCTCCTCCCAGGTGGACGTACTCTGAACATCTCCAAAGGAAGACATCCTAACACATCCTTGAGTGAAAGAAGTGGCCAACTAGATTTACCCCTGTCACTCAGAATTTGATCCATTTGGTCCGACAACATTTGTAAAGTGGCACAATAAATTAATTTTATCTCTATTCAAATTAACGAAGGACTGAACCGGCAGCATGAACCCATCCAGGTCTTTTTTAGCAGAAAGTGGCTTCATGCACAACTGAGCAACTCTCATGCCTCAACACTGTATCCAGTCCTCAGGTTCAGGCCTTGCCAACCCCCCTGATAGTGTGTAACACTTTAAATTAGGGCCCGTGGCAAACACGACATGAATAAATAATGTAGATTCATTAAAACTGCAGAGGTGGAACTGGTTGCTCGGACTGGACTCGGCTGAAAAGCATTAATTAAAACAAAGATATATAGAAGCACCTCTGGGGTTTGTGGGTAGCCCAGTCACTGAGGTCAGGAGTGGTAAAGACATTTTTACTTCCCACAAAGAAACTAAAGTCTGGAAAAGAAAACTTACATTCAAGGACGTGCAGAAAACACCTAGCACGCCTTCTGAAAGAAGTAAGGACAATAAAACGTCGTCTCTATTGAAAAATGTCCAAACTTTGAAGGTCTAAAACTCACAGAAACAGCATCAGCACATGCACACACAGCCCAGCAGTTCACTTTCAATGCCTCAAGCGAATAGAAGTTGACTCGTGGCTGATTCGTGTACAAACGCTGCACTCGACCAGTAGCGGTTTTAGGTACGGGCGGACAGGGCAGCCGCCCGGGGCGCCAGTTCGTGGGGGGCGGCACGAGCGCCCGAAAATGAAAAAAACCTCGCCAATTTTCGATACCGCTCATTAAGACAGCGGAGCGGGCGCCCCCGTGGGCGGGGGGTTGACGACGAGGTAGAGGGTGACAGACTGATCAGGGCGCACGGCGCGTCCAGGGGCGCACGAGAAAATCTCCGTCCCGGGGGGGGGGGGGGGGGGGGGGGGGGGGGGGGTCGGGCGGCTTCGCACTGGTTCGCCCAGGGCGCAAATGTGGCCAGGACCGCTACTGCACTCGACTTGTCTCACTGACTTACTGGAAGAATAATGAACGGAGCACAATCCTCCAAATCCTCCAAAGACTGAATCCTCCCCTCAGTGTGAGGCCAGAACCTTTCGATTTGGGAACGGTTACATTTATACATCAACTTTTAACAGCTTGGATCTCTTTCTACAGCACAGAGATGGGAATAATGAAAGTTGGAGAAGTCGCAAGACGTTCAGGCTCTGCACTGTGAGATATGCAACTGGTTGTCTTTGTCTTTCCTGTACCATAAGTCCTCAAAGTGCAAATACAAGATGTAGCCGACTACATTAATTGTATTTACGAGCGTTCAGCACCTCAAAGATCTTCGTGAAATTGATATTTTCATGTTGTAAATTTTTTAATGAGTGCATCTCTCTGGGAGCTTTGATGTGCAACATCCGTAGAGTCTGGTAGTTTGAAGTTTAAAAATGCAAACCTAAAACAATAAGTGACTATATTTACAATAGTTTTCAGCCCTTTTAATGTGGGAAACTGAAGCATCCACATTTATCTCTGCCAGAAGTTTTTAAAGTCTCACACAGTGGGCCTCCCCTCAGACGGAGCCTGGAAAAGGAGCGCTCAGTTCCAGGATGCCTTGAGGATCATGATTATTTAATTCCAGTATAGACACAGTCAGGTGAGCCAGAACAGCCTGATGTTGCTTCAGACTGAACCAAACACATGAAAAGAAATGTCAAAATGTATTTATTAGTTTCTGAACTCTAACCAGATCACACACACATTTAGGCTCTTCTCCCTTTGATTCACTGATCCTCATTTGGAAGAGTTTGGAACGCCCCCCGGTGAGACCCGCTCCCCACTTTGAAAGCCTCTGATCTCGGCTCTGTTCAAATTAACCGACTCCTTTGACAGAAAGAATCATTTTACCGTCCTCGATCGGTTAGTTTGTTTCATGTGTCACTTTGAGGTTTTAATGTGTTAATTCAGACCAGGACGAACGCCACAAAATAACTCACAGAACATCTCGCTTCTTCATCATGCTGATGGTTCTGTCAATGAAGACGCCACATGACCAGAAATAAGGATTAAACTGGTGAGTGGACACTGAAATTTAAAGACTTCTTTATGGAGACACACTATGAAACCAAAGTTCAGTAAACTGAGGTGAAATTCATTCGTTGTGTTGCGTGTTGAGTCAGGCAGTGATCTCTGTCAGTCAATGAGATGAAATTGAAATTTATCGAGGTCCCGTTGTGGGTGACACTGACTGATGTGACCTGCAGCTGAACAAAGACCACCTGCTCTCCAAGCAGTGACATTAAAATCAGATGTCAACGGTCATCTGATCTTTCAACGTGCAAACACTGCTCGGGTCCTTTAGGTTGGACGTCGACGTCCCTGCTTCACCAGGCTCACAGCGAACGGGCCGGAGCTTTTCATTCCCGGGTCAGCGTGGTTGCAGAGACATGAAAGTAATGAAAGACGGTGACTCTGAGCAGCAAGGACACGCCATGTTTCAATATGTCAGAGTGTTTTGTTCAACCTTTGTTGCTAGGAAACAGCTTGGGTCCAACTTCACTTCTCATAGGTCCGCTGTTGATGTGTAAAGACGACTATGACGACTACGCAACAAGACTTAAGACTCTCTGAGGCTGCACCAAGACTGAATATACTGTTAGGGCACATAATGCACATTCAGATCTTTTGGGACAAAAGCACATGGACCGCTATGTCTGGGGTCATAGTCCTGATAGTTTGTAGGCCTGACCAGCCCGACCCTGCTGGGGCTCAGACTGGAAAACATGGTGCTAGTAGAAATAACTCATGCAAACATGATGTTTCAGTCATATTCAACATAAGGTCATAGCGCTACACAAACAAACATTTTACCCATCGCTGTTAAAGATATTTAGGAGTTTGTAAAACCAGAGAGAGACGATATCCAGGTCAGTCTTGGACCTCTTAATGGTGCATCCGAAAGACCTAAAGTCAAAACTCACATCTACTTTTTAGACCGACACACTGATGTTAAGTAACAACAGGTCCCAAAACTGTATTCGGTTCTGCCACCATCCATCCATCATGACTGTAAAACCAGCTTTACTTCACTGCAGCCTGGAGAGATGTTGTGGTATGAAGAAAACCTGATGAAGACACTGAATTCACTTTAGGATCTATAGATCTTGTATTTGAGGCAAACTGGAGACATGGTGAGCTAAAACAATTCCTGCCTGGCTTTGGTTTTTCTTTCTGGCTGCCGTCCATGCTCCTCTAAAAAAGGAAGCACTCGGATGTTTCTCCACCGTGAAAGAATTTAATCTGATTATTCCGACAGCACAGTCTCATTAAGAGGACGAGGGCGAGCATACCAAATGAGGGTTCAAGTGAAGTGAAGATGGGGCACAAATACTTTAGCGATTCAGAGGACTGTGCAGAAGAAAAAGAAGGCCGATAAGAGGAATGACATTTATTTACTTATTTAGCCGTTGGGCTCCACTGAGATTAAGAAGCTATTTTCAAAGCAGAGCTGGCCAAGAAGGCGGCAACAAGATAAGTCGAGCTGTGTGTCCACTGGGAGGTTCCCCTTAAAGCTGCAGTCTTTTCATCATTGTTTACTGTGGACAGAAAGTTTCTCTCACACCAAAACCTTTCAGAGAGGACAGAGGACAAATCCCCTCCAGACTTGGTAACTTGCTCAGATTTGGTCATTTCTTCTTCTTCCATGAGAAAGTAGATATGTAAATAGTTTCCATTTTGTCTTTTTAACGTTCATGGTGTTTTATTTTGAAAATTTACTAGATTCTCTGTGATTTCCTGCCAGGAAAACATTGAATCAGTTCTGATAATTCTTTGCTTATTCAATGCTGAGAAGAGAAACATTGATTCAATGTTGGTCTGATATCTGTGTTTGGTTAAATTAATGTTATTTCAATGTTGGCTCGATAATAAAACAGCGATTCATTTCAAGTTTAACCAACATTGATTTTATGTCTTCATCCATTTTACGATGAGTACGCTGCATTTTTAGCTCAGGTTGGACTAAAGGAAAAACATGACGACTCGTTTCATCCTGGAAAAGAGTTCTGGCCTCCAGTCACAGAAACAAGATCGTCATCAAAACAGACAGAACAAACCGTCTTTTCATGCTTTGATATAAATAAAGTCTAAACAAAGAGTTAATAGTGAAAGTAGGAGAACCTGCTTCAGTTTAGGCAACATATGAAGGACGCCACACAAACGTTTCAAGGTTTGCAAAAGAAATTCTTTAATAATATCTGCCACTAAAGAAGAAAAGAAAAGGGAAACCAGTTAATCCATAAATAATAATATAATAAATAATAATAAACCAGAAAGAGATGGAGACCCTGGACAAAAGAAACGAGAAGGAAACACAGGGCCTGCCACGCTGTGGCCGTCGCAGCCTGCACTCCCCACAAACTAAAAACAGGCCCAACCTAACACAGACCGAAAAACTAGACTACCGAAGACCTCCAACTCAAACTAGAAAACTCTGCCATCCCAGACAGGGTTTAAAAAAAAAAAAAAAAAATACCCAAGAGTCAACTCAGCCCAAAAGAAAGAAAGCAAACCTCTCCCTGCCGCTGCTGCTGCAGAGTGACAGAGACTGCAGCCTCCCTCCTCTTTAACTCCTCCCTGATGAGCAAATTGATTCCACCTGTGGAGGAAAGACCAAGAAAGGACAGGAGCTCCAGAAAGAAAACACTCCCACTACCCGGCCACACATAACCAACCAACCATCATTCTGTTTGGCGGCAGGCTTGTATGTTGCTGGCGTGTTGTTTGGCGTGTTGTTGGCGTGTACCCAGCGCCGTCTCCCCAGCAGTCAGACTTCTTCTTCTGTGGTCGGACTCATCAGAATCGGCTGCTGGTAATTTCACAGCCCGTAAACAGGAAGAGAAGTCTGCGGCACAGAGCACACCTGAAGGCTGACACAACAAGAAATGCATTTTTCACTTCACTTCTTTTTACACATCTATACACACACAGTGTGTGTGTGTGTGTGTGTGTGTGTGTGTGTGTGTGTGTGTGTGGTTTATATGAAGTGTGAACAGTCACAGGGAGACTGTCACATTCATGTGACGTTCTTTAAGAAGACTGGGTGAAAATTTAAAGCAGTTGGACACGTGACTCGGATCAGAACCTCACAGCACTGACACAGAGCTGAATGATGAATGGATGAACTTTCTGTGTCGGGTCAGCACCGTAATGCAATCTGTGTCGTTTAAACAGTTTGAGAAGGTTCGAGAGAGTTGGAGGATCTGACCGCGTGTCACATCATTTTATTTTTCTGTTTTTATCGTACAGCTGAAAGTCAGAGGCTGTGACAGGGAGGAGACATCATGTGAGGACGTGAGGGAGGGGATCTGTTGTGCAATGCAGACATGAAGGAAATGCAGTATCTTTGCCAGGTGTGCGAGAGAATATTAAACGATTAAAGATCAACAGAAAATGTCACTATATGCAGACGACATAACCCTATACAAAACATTTTTTAACCTGCACTGGTTCTTACCTCCAGTTTCCACTGGGTCCGTCAGCGCCGGCTGCGTGTTGTTGTTGCTTCCTTCATAGGTACTTCATAGTTGAGCGCAGGATCTCGCACTCTCATGTACGTTCAGGATTATCGCGTGATCTTGCGTGAACACGGTGAACACTGCCATGACGGGTCCAGTGCGGATTGACGCCGGGCAGAGGACGGAGCAGAACCACAGCGCTGACGGGCCCGATGGAAGTCAAGTCAAAGTTAACATTATGATGTATTTACTTTGCATCATTCTGTTTATTGTCTTTCCTACTTTGTGATGAGCTTTTTTTTTGCATGTTTGCATGAATAAAGTTTAAACATGTCTCTCTCTCTCTCTCTCTCTCTCTCTCTCTCTCTCTCTCTCTCTCTCTCTCTCTGTCTCTCTCTCTCTGTCTCTCTCTCTCTCTCTCTCTCTCTCTCTGTCTTTCTGCTTTCACCATCATCGTTAATAATTATCTTACATCACAACGCCTCCGTATGAATTATGAAAGACATAACCGGCACAGAGACAGACTTTGCACTTCCTCCCCTCGTCCTTTTCCTCTCACCTTCGTGCTATTAGTCAAATATATGAATTTGCCAACTACTCATCTGGACATTAGCACTAATTAGTTTTAATGATCTTAATGACTTTCCTTTTAGTCATGCACTAATGGACATACTGCGCAGAGAGCAGCTCGTCACTCCATAAAGGAGGTCAGTTCATGTGGATTGCAGGTGATTCTCTTTCTCTCTATAACGTGTAATTGTAATGAACAGGGAGTGTGTTTGAGTGTATGTCAGAGTCAGAGTGTTAATATGTTCATGTGGGACTGTGTGTGTGTGTGTGTGTGTGTGTGTGTGTGTGTGTGTGTGTGTGTGAGATGAAAAATGAGGCAGCTGTGATTTTCTCTTTAACAGTGTCATGTCGGTGCAGACGCAGCTCTGTCTGCAGGATTTCATTAGCACTCATTAATTGGATAACAAAAGATGATTAAGTAATTAATCAGAGACTCGCTGCCCACCTCCTCCAGCTCCCTTTACCTATGCTCCACATCTTCCTGCTTCTTTGGTTGATACATCTGAATTCATAACGCATTGTTTTCATTCATAGAATTTGAAATATTCATCTTTCAGAGAGGAAGTCTTAAATTCCAATCGCCTGGAGATCCAGTTTCCTCTTCAAATTAATAGTTAAATGAGTTTTAGCATGAGCCGAAAGAATAATTGGATTCATTCCACAATATTTTATCATGTGCATATTTTTTTGACTGGTCTGAATTCCGGACATTCTGAAAATAAAATATCGTCTTTGACACGCTGGTTTGATTCATGCCAAGCATGAGTTCAGCAACATTGTGCACACACACAACCTTCAGAAGATTCAGAGCTGTGGTTATGATCTCCATCCATCCATCAGATGAAGAGCAGCAGCATGTCCGACATTCAGGAAGGTGAACCTGAAGAAACAATCATCATATCTGTTAGGAGGTTTTAATTTATAACAAGTAAACTTGACCCGCGCAGTCGCTTTTTCATTTTTCATGTTGGTTGTTCTGATGGAGGCTCTGACTTCACACCTGTTCTTCAACCCTCGCTGTATCTGAAACTGCTTCAGCCTTCCAGTCTGTCCGACCTGCTCAGCTTCATGTTGCACCGTTCTCCGTCCTTCAAGTCATTCAAGCCTCAGTGAAAAAGCCAAACAACTTCTATTCCTATTTCTAAGTCTAAACTAGGGCCGTTAGATTTTCTTTGCTGGATAACACACAGCTAAACACGTCTGGCCTCAGCTTAACTGAAGTGAATGTGCGGCCACTTAAACCGCTTCTAGTTTGCAGTGAGGTTTTCGGAAAGACGCTGGTGTCGGACGTGGAGGAAAGCTCGTTCTGGCTGTCTGAACCTAATGATACAGACGGGTCCGCTCATGGACTCTGAATGTTTCCGGTCAGTGTTGTTCTTCCCTCTGCTCTTAGCTGTGCAGTCAGCCGTGTGCACACGGGGCTAAGAGGTGAGATTAAATTCAGACAGGAGCATCTTGGTAATCCTCCTCCTCCTCTGCTTCCACTCATGGAGTCATCACTCATTGCTGCACGGAGTAAAGAAGGGTACGAGTTAGCCGGCTTACTTAAAGAAAAATGAATTTAAATACGAGAAGTTTGGACTGAAAGCTCCTTATTCTTCCTCTTCTGGATCCTAAAGAAACGTTTTAATGAAGAACTCGTCGCCTGTGTGGCCACGCCGTTTTCAGAGACTCCCTGAGCACTTGAACTCCCCGTTGCTCTTGACAAACCTCTGCAGACAAGTCATTTTCCCTCGAGGGGCGACGTTGTCTTTGCAGACCCCAGTATCAATTCTTTGTCTCTGAAGCGTTAAAAGCGGATTCAGATTGGTGTTGGAGGCTCTCCGGGCTCTGGTGGTTGATCTCGGGAGAGTTTGAGTCAGCTGAGGCAGTTTGTGTTGAATTTATCCAAGAAGCATCTGATGTACTTTAAAGTTTCTCTGCACAGTGTTTTTCACACACTAAAAGCCGTCGACCCTTTAGTACAGCGTCCCAGCGTCAGGCCATGAGGTCCACAGTACATGGACGTCTGTGTCTGACTCCTGTTACCAAAGAGTTCAGCTCTGTGAAACCATAAAGACGATATCCGCATCCTTATAGTTTACATGAGAGGCTGCAGTTACATAAATATCTACATATGCACGGAAACAATCATCACCGCCATGACTCAGTGAAGCATTTTACCGTCTTTCAGCTCAATATTTTGATTTTACGGCTTCAAACTTTATGATTCGGTTCAGTGTCGTCGCTCTCATCAACATTTCTAGCAGCAGCTCTTCATCCTTCCCCTGTTACCGTTCCCTCTATACGTCATCATAATGTCCACTACATGATGTAAAAAGCACACGCGATTATTAATCATAACTAACTGAGTGTAGATTTATTGCCGTGTCGTGTCTCTCAGGAAACACCCGAAGCTTCATTCTGTCTTAATTATGCTTATTTATTTCACACGATGTTTCCTTTATTTCTCACAGTGGAGACACATTAACCAAGCCTCAGGCCAAAAATAAGAAATGATGAATAAATCAGAGCTGAAACAAATGATGAGAATATTTTATTTTACAATACATCATGCCACTTTTATCCTCAGTACTCGTCTGTTTCGATTGTTTTTCGTGTTTATTGTAGGTTAGAGATATTTCTGTCTGTTTAATGTGTTTCTTTTTCAAACTCTGTAGTGTAGCTGCGCTTCTCTCTGCTGCTGTAACAAGAACATTTCCCTGTGGTGGATGAATAAAGTTTATCATATCTGATCTAATCGGTCTCTCAGACATTTTGTTTCAGTGTTTTCTGATGTTGGACAGACTGTTGTTGTGTTCCTCTCATGTTCCTGATCCAGATGAATCCAAAGTGAATTTTATCACATGAACTTCTGTTTGTTCTTTAAATTATTTTCACCAAAACAAACACTCAGATGAAACATAACGCACAATAATTAGAGGCTTTGTTGTGTTTTGGTTTAACGAGGAAGTTTGTTTGAATGTTTAAATAGAGGCTGTGTGTGTGTGTGTGTGTGTGTGTGTGTGTGTGTGTGTGTGTGTGTGTGTGTGTGTGTGTGTGTGTGTGTGTTTTCAGGCAGATGTTGGCTGTATGTTATACATTATTGAAACAATGTGGAGATTGTTTGTGAGAATTACCAACAGGTGCATGTGGATCCCATGTGACGGTTGCCATGGAAGCCAAAAAGGGGAATGAGGTGTGTGTGTGTGTGTGTGTGTGTGTGTGTGTGTGTGTGTGTGTGTGTGTGTGTGTGTGTGTGTGTGTGTGTGTGTGTGTGTGTGTGTGTGTGTGTGTGTGTTTTCAGGCAGATGTTGGCTGTATGTTATACATTATTGAAACAATGTGGAGATTGTTTGTTTGTGAGAATTACCAACAGGTGCATGTGGATCCCATGTGACGGTTGCCATGGAAGCCAAAAAGGGGAATGAGGTGTGTGTGTGTGTGTGTGTGTGTGTGTGTGTGTGTGTGTGTGTGTGTGTGTGTGTGTCCATCTGATGACTGGCCACCTGAACTCAGTGTTATTGTAGTGTTACCCACTCATGTCTGATGACCCTGAACGCCACACGTTCGTCCGATACGACCAGAAAAAACGTCGAGTCATAAATTTCAACAGAATTTTGAGGAATCCGTCAAGAATGTGTGTGTGTGTGTGTGTGTGTGTGTGTGTGTGTGCGTGCGTGTGTGTGTGTGTGTGTGTGTGTGTGTGTGCTGCTTCCCTCTCTCAGCCTCATCACTGCCTGCATCCCGTCAGACACCGCCACCGCCGCATCACTACGATAAACTCTGTGTTTCCTGAACTCATCATCTCGTTCCTGTTTCACATCTATCACTGGATTTTCAGCCACCACCTCCCTGCACCTCCCTGCACCTCCCTGCACCTCCCTGCACCTCCCTGCACATCACCCCATCGCAGACCTCCATCCACCCCGTCCTCCAGGATCCTGCTGCGACTGTTCATCAGAACAAAGACACGATTAGAGACTTTATTGATCCAACACTGAGGAGATTTACCTGTTACGGCACAATGCACTGATAAAAATCAGATTTATATACATGCACGGCACACCTTTGACGTTGTGTGGTGAAATAGTGTATAGAAAAGGAAATAATAAATGATAACTATCTTTTTAGTATGAATTAAGTCGACACGATGTAGTGTCGTGCCAGAACCGGAGCTACACAGTACAAGTTAGTATCATGGATCTTTCTAAGCATCGTCTGTGGATGTTCAGTTTGTCGCTGCTGTCAGATTTCGTGGACGTAATTAGTGTCCGCCGCTCTTCTTCCCGCTCGCCCTTTTTATTCCCTGTACCTCTCTCTCCTCTTTCTCCCTCCACTCCACGCAGCAATAAAAAAAGGACTGAGAGCGTGGGCGTCGATCGCTGCTTCACTCCGCTGCTCAGCTGACAGGCAGGAGAGACGAAGAAAGGAAGGAGAGGAGGACAGAAGGAGACGCAATGAGAGAGAGAGAGAGAGAGAGAGAGGGAGAGAGAGAGAGAGAGAGAGAGAGAGAGAGAGAGAGAGAGAGAGAGAGAGAGAGAGAGAGAGAGAGAGAGAGAGAGAGAGAGAGAGAGAGTAGGAGGCAAAGAGGGTGTTTTGTGTCTGCAGCTGCTCGGCTGACGGAGAGGATGGAGAACACAATGTGCTCTGTGTGCGTCTGTGCGTGTGTGTTTCTGTACACATTATGTTTGTTGCAGTTCGTGGATGCTCTCGCATGGCTCTATGTGAGCAGGAGAAACCATGCGGAGACGTGAAGGGCTTTGTTTTAGCAGCGAGATGAGATGTGAGATGACCCAAATACTAAAAGCATGTTTCACACAGAGGAAATGAGGCTCTTAAGCCCGATGATTTGCAGCAACATCAGCACAACTGCTCGGCTAACTAGAAAAAGATTTAATGACTCGAGGGAACGCTGCTGCAAAAATGAAACGCATTAAATATAACAATACATTTTATATAGTTTAAAGACAGCGAGAGGTCACGATCCTGTATCGTAGATCTAACGTAGAATGAGAGCAGGAGTGCTGTTATACTGAATATCAGCACGGCTCTGATTCAGTTGTAAATAATCACAGTGTGCTGATATCCAAAATAACCACACTCCCTCGTCAACATTGGATATACCATATAGGAGGCGGTTTTGTCTCTTAAAGAAGCCTCGCATTATGCTAGAGATGTGCCAACATAGAACTTTTAAAAATATGGACACTGTCTGCTGCCCTCGGGTCTTCAGGTCGTTCACAGACGTGGTTAATTGGTCTAACATGTTAGACTAAGACCATTAAGAGATTTATTAACTAGAAGTCTTTGTTGCACAGCTGACCACCCAGCATCCTGTTGGACAGGTTTGTCTGATGCAGCACACGTGATGGTTCCTTTGTTCCCGTAAAGATGTGAATGCAGCGGTGGCGACTCCTCCGAGATTCATTTGTTTCATTCATGTGTTTGTTGTGTAAGCGAGGCAGAGATGCTATCAGCATCACGACGCTGAAATGATCCCCTGAGACCTGCAGCAGACTCACCAACCTCAGGACTTAAATGGACTGCAGAGAATTTCCTTCAAACACTTTTATGATTAATAACTATAAATTATACGTTTTTTTATTTGATGCAAATTCAATGCAAAGTAAATAAACGCTGCAGGGCTCGAAAATAATCAATCCGAAAGAATGGACGGAAATCGAATGGTGTATGTGCTTCAGTTAATGAGTCCCTGTGTGTGTGTGTGTGTGTGTGTGTGTGTGTGTGTGTGTGTGTGTGTGTGTGTGTGTGTGTGTGTGTGTGTGTGTGTGGCAGGCTGCAGTCCCTCTGCAGAGGTCCGCCCTTCTATAAAACCCACTTTATGTGCAGATTTATAGGAGTTCGTGATTTTCTTATTTATGAGGAGTATCATTTCCTGAAGAGCTGACAGACCCCATAGGAGCCAGTGTGTGTGTGTGTGTGTGTGTGTGTGTGTGTGTGTGTGTGTGTGTGTGTGTGTGTGTGTGTGTGTGTGTGTGTGTGTGTGGCTATATGCCTACTCATATTCTACATGTCAGTATTCAGCTCATGCTCTCCATAAAGGTGCAGTGCAAAGCTGCAGCCGTTATCTGCGTCTCACAGCTGAATCCTGCAGAAACACACAGTGAAACAACACCATCCTCTTTGGAATATAACATGCATGAATATGTTGCTACAGAAGATGATTTGTTTTCAGCCTTTTATATGTAATTATCTAATCTATGATTACAGATTTCCGACCTGCTCGTGCTCGATGAAACGGTCACAAACGTTACCACGGTTAATCCAGAGGAAACAGATTTCCTGATCATTTAGTTGTTGTGACATCTCACTTAAAAAACCACGAATATGAACCTGATGATGGCGCTGCAGGTAACCTCAGCAGGATGAACGTCTGAACAACAATTCACGGCGATCGATGTCTTGGCAAACAACAGAACCTTTGTATACTTATTCTTCTTCCATTTTAGCAACATTCTCTGTCACAGAGCCCTGAATCTAAAAACGTTTCCATCTCTCCCTTCACACTGAACATGATTTTGCCCATTGCTGCTGTGGTGAGCGAGTCTGACTGATGTCATAGCAAGTAACAGCACTTAACTCTGAGCTCCATCTGAAAAACAGCACAAACTATCTGCACGTCTTTGTAAGAAGTCACTGATCTATCCTGAAAGTCTCTCGGACACACGCTGCGTCCGGCCTCCATCACATCATCGATCTCCAAGAAATAAAGAATTCAAACACAGACAGACGGGACGATGCTGCGCAGCTCAGTCCTTTGATTATATAATGTCATTCCGTCACGTCTGTGCATCCTCCAACATTTGGATGGAAACCAGTGACTCACACATGGATGGTTGGTGATATTTGAACAGCAGGCAGAGACGTCTCCAGGAGGACGCTGTGTCAGTGATGACAGCGTCCATCCAGAGGTGCCCACTCACTCTAATGAGAGCTGATGTGGAGGTGGGCGGTTCTGATGCCAGAACTTTGTGTTGAGCCCCGTGGAGGCGTTAATTCAACTGAACGTCCCACCTTCCCCACCCACCTTTTAATCTGAAAGTCCTAGATATGGTTACGCGCAGTCACTTCCTGTTTATGTGGATGGATTTCCTCCCACAGTTATTTCATTAGTGCATCAAAGAACGATCAGATGACAGAATCCAAACGGATCCGACCTCAGAGATCGACAGACGTATCTGTGTGTCGACAACACGAGGCTGTAATTACAAACCCACAGAGCGGAAACGTGTCCAACACTCAGGCAGCTGGATTTAATAAAGACGCGGCTCCAGTTTCTAATGTTTGATGCACAGACGTCTTGTGTTTTTTTCTTGGCTTTGCAAACACTAAAGACTTTTCCTCAATAACTGAGACTCGTTTAATGAAGCTTGATCTTCATAATCGCCTTCTCTTGCAAACGTGTTAACACTCCCTCACTGGTTTCACACATTTTTCACACTCAGATCTCATAAAGACCCAAAACTCTGCTGTGTCAAACTAAAGGGAAACATCTTTTCACACCTTCCTCTCTCGGATCCACCTCTGTGAAGCAGTCCAGCTTCTGTACGGACGATTGTCTGAGTTTGTCTTTACCTTTTGTTTCCTGTCATTTCCTGTAACTCTCCCTTCCTGCCCAGCCAACCATCATCATCATCATCATCATCATTGTGAATCTGAATCTTACCGTTTTGGTCCAAATTTGAACAAACCTAAAGAATGCAATGAATGAGGAAAACCTTGGAGTACTGTAGCTGCATCGAGTGTGAATCCTTGTCATGACTTTTCTGTATTTAGCATCTTCACATATTCAGCAGACGTGTCTCGGTTTCTTACAGTCTGCACAGTCGATGCTTCAAACAGAGACGGAAAGCTTCCACCGCTCATTACTTTCTGAAGCTAACACATGTCATGCAGTCATGGGTCATGTGTGAAGGTGTTTGAATCTTTCTTTTCACCTCTTTGTCACTTGTATTGGTGGCTGCAGAGTGTGGACTGCACGGCGCCAGCTCGACTCCTGGGCACAGCTGAGTGAAGACCGGAACCGCCTGCTGGGAGCTCTGTTCTGCGCTCTGACACCTCTCCATGCATTAATGGATTTGTATAGGTTCTGTTTGTGAGTGTGTGCACTTCAGGCCCGAGTGAAAAAATTGAATTTTGCCTCCAGGGATTCTTTTAAATGAACAACAGAGCGCAACACCACGAGGACAGGAAGTGCGCACTGCTATCCCCGATTGTACAAACGTCTCACCCCAGAACAGTCTCTGAGAAATTAACATTTAAATGCATCTAATTGGCAAATGGGAAATAAACACAGAGGGAGACGAAACGCCAAATTATGTTTTGAGGGAAAGTTAATGTGTGGAATGCTCCCTCTGGGTTAGGAGCGATTTACTGCCCCCGAGCGAAGAAGTTCAAGTATGTGCAGCATGTCGTACTGGACCGCTCCAGCACTCACTCATGGTCCTGAGCTTTTGGTAGTGACTGAAATGAGCTTCCTGCTCCAATTGTCCAGGCTCAGCCACAGACAGGGTGAGGAGCTGATCCTTCACGTCAGAAGGAGCCAGCTGAGGTGGTGCATCTCTCTTTTGGAGATGTTCTGGGCATGTCCAACTGGGAGGAGACCCCGGGGCAGACCCAGAACCTGCTGGAGGGATTACATAACCAATCTAGCCTGCGAACGCCTCGGGATCCTCCAGGAGGAGCTGGGATGTCTGGAGCACCCGGCTGAACCTGCTGCCCTGGATAAGAGGAAGGAAATGAACGGATGGACCTTAAGTGCTTTTGGACTCTGGTCTCCAAGTCCTGCCCTTGTGCCATCACTGAAATAAAATCTATGAAAGTACTGTGCTGTGCAACATCTCGGTTTGTGGATAGAGAGTACTTCTTTATGACACGGGTCTATTTGTAGAGGAAGATGAATGGGTGATGATCCGTGTGAGTGAGGAGAAACACATCAGTCAAAGCACATATACTGTCATAAAGCCTTTTTTAAGAGAGCTGCATTTTAAAGACCAGCAGCAGCAGCAGCAGCAGCAGGGTCTGACAGTGAGTTTTGCACTCCCCACACACTGAACCGCCTCTCTATGAAAACTCTGCCTTCGTTTTCTTTACTCTGTTGCCCCCATGATGCAAATGAACGTCCTCCTGCAGCCGCTGGCTTTCCAAATGTCACCAGAGCAGCAGATTACACATCAAGGTTTCCACCCACCAGATCCATTTCTATTTGTTCAGCCAAAAACAAGAGCGCTCCATCAATGTTCGAGTCATTCCAGGTGCCAAATGGCACTTGTTAAACAATGCACCCGCCGGCTGGGGGAAGCCCACAAATCATTCCTGCAAATAGCCTGGATCAAAGGTGCCGCGCGGCGAATGATTCGTCACCGAAAGTCACTGTGATGAATAACCAACACACTGCTCACTCTCAGCGAGGCGTGGACTGGGAGTGTTTGAACCAACATTTTGACTCAGCTGATCCTTAAAGGTGCATCAGCATGGAAGATAATAGATAGATAGATAGATAGATAGATAGATAGATAGATAGATAGATAGATAGATAGATAGATAGATAGATAGATAGATAGATAGATAGATAGATAGATAGATAGATAGATAGATAGATAGATAGATAGATAGAGTCGTCTCTGAACAACAACAACAACTCTGTAATGACGAAACGTGTCTCAGTTACACAGGACTCACACAGGAGGCGGAACGGTAGCGCCGCGGTCCTTTGCCCGACATCAACTCACACCGGACGCTTTTCAGCCGCGGAACGGCAGCGGAGCGAGCCGGCCGTTTTCACGCGAGATCACGTGAGAATCCTGGACGTAAGCGAGACCCCGCGACAAACAGTGTACAAAGAAAACAACAACAACAAACAGCTGACTTTGCTTCTCCGACGTGGAGGAGATTATAAAAAGCATCTGTTGTGTCATAAATGATTGTGTGTTGTTCCACTTCAACAATCAGTCTCTCGTCGTCCATGTTGAGACCCTTTGATCGATCTTTGATCACCTGGTGCCGCCGGTCATGACGTAACGTTGATGTGAAGTTGTAAAAAGCTACATGAACTGCGTATTGTGTTTTATTTTAAAAGGGGGCGGAAGTTTATTACGTTGATTCAAGGCCGGGTTTCCTGTCTGGTGCGCAGTGCCAGAAATTTGCGAGGTTCAAAATTGGAATGAAATGGAAAGCTCGTGCCGAGGCGCGGCGAGCCGCTTCTGGGACGCCTCTGGACCGCACCTGGACCGTGCCCCGGCTGGCTTCTATTTGCTGCGGTGACCGCGGCGGTACCGTGCCGCTTCCTTTCCGCGTCCGGTGTGAGTTGGCCTTTAGTCGTGACTGTTTCTTTTACGGAGAGACAGAGTCATAAAATGTTCTTCCTATAAAGATCTCACTCGTGAAACTTTCCGTGCAGATTAAAACGTCGCTGACAGCTGTCAGTCGTGTCACGATCGAGACGATTCTCAAAAAAGAGAAAGATTGATGTCTCCAATCTTTTTTTCTGTCTCCTCCTCAGAGTCAGACTGTCCCTCGAACAGGACGAACAGTCGTGATGTAAAAAAGAAGGCGAGCACTCGTGACTTGATTAGTTAGGTGACAACTCACTTGCGCATGACGGGCACATGTATCTTATTCCGTTCCTGCACATCGGGAGAATAAATTAAGGCTCTAATGGGAAGAGGCGTTCCCTGACCTTCCTCTGCAGGCGGGTTCGTCTTTGACGGCGTCCTTCAGGAAAAGTTCCTCAGTGTTCCCACACTCTTCTTTCATCCGCTCCACACTTCATTATCTGCTATCGAACCGAGCTGTGCTACATAATGTGTAGTGTGGGACCTCTGTCCTGGATTCGTTAACACAGCGATGTTTATTCAGTGGATTCAGCACCCAGGTGGAGTTTATAACGGGAAGCTGATGTTGCTGTTTCCAAAATTATCCTAAAATACAGCTCAGTGACACGCCTGGGAGTCCCCACAAGAATATAAGAATGCAAAGTGTTTTATATGTTTGTGTATGAAAGCATGGAGTCAGCACCATCGTCACATTCAGGTCGTGTTAATCTGTCCGAGGCTCTCGCTCACATGTTGAAACATCTGTAACGTCCTCAGTGTTTGAGCAGCAGCCCGGCGTGCTCAGGTTTTCATCTTCAGACGTCTGCTCTGCGACTGAAGCTGTAAACAGGCAGTAATTCAGATTTATGCCGCTCCGTCATGGAAAATCACCGCAGTGAGTCTGCAGATGCTTTACACAACGCTGATAAACACCAGGAGCTCCAGCCAAACTAAACTTTCTGGCCTGCATGCCGATGAGCTTTCTGTGCTGTGATGGTCCAACCCTGAGCTGAGCAGGTATTTGTCTCATTTAGAAACGTGTAATCTGTCTCAACATGCAGCAGGAAGACAAACCAGTCAGGTGCTTGATTTGATTTGGTAAAACGATGAAAACAGAAAATCAGAATCACTTTCATTGTCCATTTCTTCAGCATTGCTCTCAGTGTACATGCACTTGTTTTAATGGAACATATACTGCCTGGATCACAGTTTGGTCACCATAACATCACACTGAAGCTTTGCCTCAAATAATAACAGGACAGACGGTTGATGTGACCCAGCCGGCCTCAGATCAGCTGCAGATCCAGTGTGATGACCCGATAAACACGTTTTGCTGCTCCGCTGTGTCGCCGCGGCCCTGACCACGAGAAAACATTTCGATTGATGGATGCTTGATTAAGAAGCGATGGCACAGGCCAAGACGGGCTGGCAGGAGGCACAGATGCATCGCGGTGAAGTCCCAAAATCCACCATGAGAATCTGTGTGCAGCCGTTTGAGCGATCCTTATAAAGACAGGCGAGTCTGAAACTCTTGTTTTGCTCAAGATGGAATATATCTGTACAACGGTTCATGAGTTATACTGAATCCTGAATTATACATGAAGTATCTGCAAGGTCGCTGCTGTTTTTTGCTCTAAATCACAATATCTCATTAAATAGTTCACTAACACGATCACGGCCAAGTGTCAGGACATCAAAACAGAGCATGTGGAGTGTTGCATCACATTAGATCCATCTGGAACAGAAACATATTGTTTTATTGACACAGATGAATGTCAGAAAGTGTTTCTGAGATGCAGTCTGAGGATTTTGGGAGTGGTGTGATGGCGGCTGGTAGGAAGGATCAGTTCAGTTCACTGAGTTTAGAAACACAGAGCCCGTGGACTGAGTGGAGAACGGGAGCAGGGAACGGATGTCCACGTACTTTTGGTCAAAAATAAACGTTCAAGTTTGAACTAAAGGTTCAAAGTTTTTCTGATCTGTGAGAAGATTTTTACCTCTTGGTTCTAGACAGAACTCGTTGCTGCAAGACCGACTCAAAGAAGCAGTAATCAGTCTAACAAAGAACGTTTTAAAAAGGAACAAAAAAAGATTATTTAAGATTCACCAATTTTGGCTTAGAGAGTCTTCAGTTCCCAAAAGAACCTTAAAAAAAGCAAAGGTTCTTCAGGATGTAAAAAGTTCTCCAGAGAACTCGCTGCATCTTCTCTGGGAGTTTATAGTAAAAAATAAAATGTCAAACCTTACATATGATTGTGAACATTTCTCGGAGAGCGATAAAAACTGAAAGTTCAATCGTCACCTCGCGCAGCGGTGAGAGTTCGTACCTGACAGCATCACCTGATGCAGGGGGTTGGCATGACAACCTTAATAAGCGCCTGGTTGTAGAAGACAAACACTGACTGAGCCGCTCTCTGCATAATCTGCCGCACTCTTCCACTGCACGGCGCGCTGCTCCAGTTATGACAGCTCCACACAATGCCTCATTTACTAAGAAGCTCCATGCACAGCAGAAAATCTGATGCTATTTCCGTCCTATATCACAAATACTGTTTGTGTGTCTTTGTGTCGAAACACAGCTCATGTGTGTTTCCTGCTGCTGCCTATAGATTTTATTTACAGCTCGATGCAGCAGCACCTCGGAAAGACGCCGAGCCGCTGACTGGATGTAAAGATGGACGACAAAGTGAAGCCAAGACATGCGGATGCTGCAACTAAAATATCAACATGCACGTCAAAGACATTTTTCCCAAAGACGGTTTCAGTCGTTTTGAGTAGTTCTCATCATGCTGATGTTTGTTTCTGTTTTTTAATTGGTTATTTCATGCAATAAAATTATGAAATTAAGTATTTCACGTCATGATTGAAAGCTGAGCTCTGCTCATGATTCAGTTAACAGGTACATGGGCGGGACCTCGATACCACGGATCCAACTCTGAACACGACTGTGCAGCTCTGGCTCATGTTTATTGTAGCTTCAGTGGAGATGCGTTGTCCATCTTTATATGTGGCACATGTTGGCAAACGTAAGTTTGATGTATGTTTTTAGTGCTGTCATCTTTCATGGAGGAGCAAGAATCAAAAAGTTTTTAGTGGTCCAGCCTTTTAGGATTTGTAGCTGCAGAAAATAAAAGATGTTATCCAGGTGATTGTTTCCTGTTTGAAAGCTACAGTTTAACCTCTGACACCCACAGAGCCACGGGAAGACTCGCAGCCATCGTCTTCTCTGACTCGGTTCTCTTGATTTGTAAAAATTATAAAACTTCAACTCTGGATTTTTAGGTTTATTTGACGGATCCACAGAAAGTCCTCAGTGACTATCTGTCGTCAACAGAAGACACGAAGCATCTGAATGTTTGTGTGTTACAGCTTCTTTATCTGTAAATACTCTGCCTACATCATCAGACTGTGTGTGTGTGTGTGTGTGTGTGTGTGTGTGTGTGTGTGTGTGTGTGTGTGTGTGCAGCAGATGATGAGTGGAGTTGACAGCAGTCATGTGCTTCTTGTTACAGTCCGACTCGTCTGCAGCCCACCTGCTGCACAAAGAGGAAATAATATTCCATCTTCTCACTGTGACCTTTGTTAAGTTACAGCAATCAGTCATTGTGTGTGTGTGTGTGTGTGTGTGTGTGTGTGTGTGTGTGTGTGTGTGTGTTTGACAACATATGCAAACATACAACATCCCATTTTCTGTGTTCATATTGGATCTCAGCTCATTATTTGGAGATTTTAATCACATTTATTTTGAAATATAAAATCCGGATAACCGAATTAAGAGGGAACATGTTTTAATAAGCCGGTGGGCTCACGGAGTAACGAGCTCATCTTCTCATGTTTCTGCTTTCATCTGTGAATAATCATCTCTTCATAAATTACCCTCAGGATTATTTTTGTTCTCTTCTCTTCAAGGTGACGCTGCCAACTGTAATTATTTGAAACAAGAATTAGAACAATCGTTGGAGGCGCAGAGAAAAATCTGAGCGCTTTGTTCCATAAAAATGATGACCCATAAACAAACATCATGTCTCAGCCTTCATGCTGCAGTCAGACACTGATGCATTTGTTCTGTTCACAGACTCGTTAACCTTTGGATGTCAGGACCTGATAAATCAGAGCGTGCCATCTTTGGAACGCTTTGTGAAGAGAACTATGTGGAGTTTTCAGGATGTCACGAAGCTGCATCGTTTCTCCCACCGTGACATCGAAACAGGATAAAACAGGAAGCGGCGAGCTGCATGCTGTTTGTGAAGAGCATCTGTTGCCATGGAGAGGTAAACAAAGTTAATTACTGGAGCCAGAAATCAAACAAAAACTGCAAACAGCACACACACACACACACACACACACACACACACACAGTGCTGCAGCCGCTGACACATCTGATCAGTGAGCTGCCTTAACAAACACTCTCATCTGAATAATCACAGTCTGCACGGTGACACTGGATCAGCACTAATAGGACTGCCTGTCCTGTAGGCTCAGCACACACACACACACACACACACACACACACACACACACACACACCTCCTGTAATCCAGCTCTGTTCGTGTCGGCCTCACTGTTTACATTTCAAATGTGCTTAATTGGCTTAAAGACACAAAAGTTCTTCTGAACAACAAAGAACAGGCTGTAAACATTCGTTTATCCACCACGACGCGCCGACGTTCACTCTCCGTCTGTGGCTGATTCGAGGTGGAACACTTTTATTATGCCACAGCGCGTTAAAGCCAAATTAGCTGTAAGTAATGATGCTGAGACAGTAACAAGTGTGGTAACACCTGCAGGATGCTGCACACGCAGGTGGAAGCATAAATCCACCCTCTCTAATAATGACTTTAGTCTGTTCACGCTTTTTTTTTTTGAACGGGGGCAGTTTATATTCCACAAATGTTCAAGTTTGGCTAAAATAATGAAGATACATGAAATCTCAATATTTTTGGGTTTAAGACGTTTCTTTGTGTCACAGTTTTTCTGTCTGGTGAATTTTTCCCGGGATAACTCGGTGGATGTGTGCGCTGGCCCTCCTTCCCATCGTTGTTGATCCAGCCTGAGACAAACAGAGACAGTTAGTGTCTCTGTGGACATGAGCGCACCTCGTTTTAATCAGCCTGGCAATCCAAACTCTACTGCTGCATTTAAATCAGCTCACACGTGGCTAATGCTAGTCATCAGAGCTGTGGGGCTCTAAAACCTGGACATACAGGACGTGAGGTCATAACCCCCAACTCTGACCGAGGCAGAGATTATCCGTGCATCAGATACGATGTCTGTGTTCATGCTGAAGCAGCAGCGAATTGATGAGAATTAGGTCAGGACAGGAATTTTAAACAGAGCTGAGAGCTGAACTAAATTAAATCAGGAGTTTGCCTGCCAACACATTTTAGCAGACGGTGGCCCAAAGGGTGTTTGTCACAAAAGATTTGCTGGTTTATATCCACAAAAGAAAAACTAGTTATCATGAGAGACGGTAAGTTTCCAAAGGCAACTCAAATCCAAGAAGAGAGAAGTCAGAGTGTCCACTGAAAGTCTAAACAGCTGTTCAAAGTGTGGCAAAGCCAACCTTTGCACAACACAGATATATAAAGTGCTTCTGGATCAGGTAAATTAATTAAAAACTATAGAAATCTTTAAATAAAATGAATTATCTTTTACAAAAGATGAATTAGATAAATTGTTATTATGTCGGGGGACCCTGGAATACAATTTTCAAGGATCCCTGAGAGTCCCTGCCCTTCTTTCTAACCGAAAGACAAATGAAAAACAATAGCTACATAAAAAGATCAATTCAAGTCAAATATGAATCAATAAAACAAATCAGATCTGAGATCTCAAAGCTCTGGGCAGCTGCATGGTGCTAAAATATGTTCTGAAGCACCTGTAAATATGTGTATGCTTTTTAAATAAGCAATAAATGAATCACAGGCCTGTTCATAAGCGTAAAGAATTATAATTCATTGGAGTTTTATTAAAACAATACCTATTGATTACGTGTTTAAGTGCTATGTAAATCAGAGACAATAATGGGCCCAGGATTGAACCCTGAGGAACGCCACAAGAGTGAAGGGCACATGATGAACTCCCATCAACAGGCGATGCTAGCACCTCATTCACCAAAACATCCTCGAGATCTAATGCTGGAAATCAGAATGAATCTTTGCACATTGTTGCATGACAGAAAACTGCTAAAATGCTGCGATATTATAAGGACGGTGTGGAAAACACAAGTTTACACCAGATTTATTTCAATTTAACTTTATTTATACAGCGCCATGGCATGACAAACCTTATCTCATGACACTTTTCATGCAGAGCAGGTCTAGACCTTCATACTCTTTATAATATTATTTACAGAGACCAACAGTGAGAAAGCACTTGGCGTCGGTGGCGAGGAAAAACCACGAACAGACCCAAGCTCATTGTTATCCACCACGACCGGCTGAGTTAAAGATAGAGAGCTGCCCAAAGCTCGTCAGTCTCAGGTCTGAGTTGTTCTATTGATTCATATTCGACTTGAATTGATCTTTTTATGTTTCTATTGTTTTGTCTTTGGGTTAGAAACAGGGGCAGGGACTCTCAGGGATCCTTGAAGATTGTATCCCAGGGTGCCCCGACGTAATAACAATTTGTCTGATTCGTCTCTTTAATTTGTCTTTTTATTTAGAGATAATTAATGTTATCCAAGAATGACTATTTAACAGTAATTATAGCTTTCACTCTTCCCTCAATTATGTCCCCCACAGACTGCCGTCAATTATATAATCAAACACTCCAGTAAGTCAACAATAACAAAATGCTTCCAGTCGGCTCTTTGCGCTCGATCTGATCGATGTGGCGTGGTGTATGTGTGACGTGTCATCACATAGGTTTAAAGTGTAGTGTGTAGCCTTTGTACATGTTTACAGTCAAACATCAGATCAGAGGTTAACGCGTATCTTTATCACTCTGTTTGCAGCAGCAGAGCATCTGATGTGACTCATCTCTTTGCATGTTTCAGCAGCGATGAACAGATGAGATCTGGGTCACGGAGGAATTTTAAACAGCGCTGCCTACTGAACAAAATGAAGTCAGTGACAGTTACATCAGGGAGAGGAGCCCTCATCACTGGAAGACTCACAGAAATAATTACTTTCATGACACTGACGATACCTGTAGCCATGTTTAGTTAATGGCTTCTCCAAAAGAGGGAACAGCTTCAACCATGGCTACCTGAAATATGTACAATCCCGTTAAATCTGGTCTAAACTTGCTTTTTATGAATGTGCAACAATACATTCCACAGAAGCATGAGCATCCATAAAAGTATTTTTTGCAGTGTACCCACATATGTGGGACCTTCTCTAATCACGTTGCCTCAGTTTCCGGTCACAACATCAAAAATATCAACATGCTCCCCAGCTCCTGATCCAGGATGACGTCCTCCTGATGGGCCCCCCAGCCTGCACGGTGAAACCCTGTCCTGGTCTTCAATCAACCCAAGTCTGATATGAAAGAAAGATTATTTCTGTGTCTGCTGATCCTGAATACAACGACTGACTTTGTTGTTTTCAGGCCGCTGTGTCTTTCATCTCTTCCTTCGTTTCTCCATCGCCTCTGCCACAGGCCAAGACGGGGTTCACCTCACAGTATGAAACCTTCTGATCTATGTCAGACCCTCGCTCCAGGTCATGAGCTTAGAGTCCTGACTGAAAGAACGAGATGGTGGATTCGAGAAGACAGCAGTTTCCATGCGATGAGTCCTGGAGCTCTCAAGGAAGACGAACAGCTTCGAGGGTTTTTCTTCTGTCCATCAGGAAACTTGAAGCTGAGCAGCTCGAGGACCTCAGAGAGAAACGCAGCAAATATATTCATCAAATAAACGACCGTATGGAAAATAACTGTAAGCATCTTCAGTCTTTGACTCTTCACATGAAGGAACAGGTCAAAAACCTGATGGACCTCAGGTTCATATTAGAAATGTAACCACTGTTGTAATTTTATCATCTCAGAAATATTGTAAGAGTCCGACCTGACACATAAAAACGAATTCACGCCCACAGACTCCTTCAGTTCTTCATCGTGAAACATTTGCAGAAACGTGTTTTGGAAAACTTCACTCTCATCCATGGCTGTCATCATGTCCCACTCAGGAAATTCAAAATTAGTGGTACCACGAGTGAAAGATTGTCTAGGACTCCATCAGCTGCACTGTCTGATCCTCCCTCTATGATTGCATAAAACTGCTGCTGATTACAAAGTCCCTGCTGACACTCGCAACAGAGAAGAGAGGAAGTTGTATCCGCTCTTGTAAACACGGCGCACCTCCAGCACTTCCTTTACCTTTTCAAACGCCTGAAGACTCGCTGCATCCTGTGATTTCCCTGAGGTGTTGAAGGACAGACAGTCTTTGCACCTGAGCCGATGTAAACACTCTGTTGTCTTAATAAACCTCCTCCCGACAGACTCCAGTTCATGGATGAACGGAACAAGGGAGGGAAAGAAAATGAAGAGACAAACTGAAGAGAGAGAGAGAAGCAAGTGCAGATCGTGTCCCATGATGTATTTGTGGCAATGACGCATAAACATAATTAATTATCAGTTTTATTTAATGAGATCTCGGCTCTCTGGCTCGTTCATCAGCCGCCTTCATCTGTTCTCTGCAGCAAAGTGATTCAGGAAAATTAAGTCACTGTGAGTGCTGTGATAATACGACTTGAGACATGAACCTGGTGATTCATCTCGCGGTACGTTGCGTACATTGCGGCTCCTCCTGGGGGAGACCCTCCAGCGAGATCTGGGTCTGGGGCCAGTTAGTCAGAAGACCTGGAAACGAGGTGGCAGGGAGACATTGCAATCAGAAACCTAAAACTATCAGATAGTCAGTCACTACCCAAAGCTCGTGACAAAAGCTGAGGTTTAAATGTACATAGACGGTTCCGGCTCAGCTCTCTCTTCCCCACAATGGTCCTGCTGATGCTGGACCAACCCGCCTGCATCCTCTGCATCTGTGAACAAGACCCTGTGATGCCTAAACTCCATGGCCTCTAATCCAAACTGCTTCACACTCGACTTACTGTAAAAAGCAGAGACTTGAACCGAATCAAGGGTCAACCATGAAAGGGGTCCAACATCCACTGATAGATGGATGTGGAAACTGGCTGTGCAGTGAGAACGTCCACCTCATGTCTGACGATTAATTTAACACTTTGAACCGCCTGTTTATTATCTTCATTCACTGAATCCGCTCAAGTGCTCTGCCCGTCGAGGACCACAAGACCGCGTCTTACGTGGAGGGAATACCTCGGCTGTGAACAATCCTGCTAATTGTGTTATTCATTGCAGAGTGGGAGCCTCCGTCCAAACACAGATTAAGAATAACGGAGCTGATGAGGCCTCATGTCATGTCGCGATGGCAACGGGAAGAATGAAAGAGATGAAATGAACGACAGAAAGACAGAGGAGGTGACAGGAAGTGTTTCCACACGGACCTAAAACCAGGAGGCTTTTAATTGCCAAACGAGCTGGTTAGAACAGAATTCATTAATCTGGAAATAGATTGGAAACAGCAGAGCGTGCCAGGCTGCACAGACACTCGATAAAGTGGATGGACTTTTCTGGGAGCGTTTCCCAGCAATGTTGTTAACAATATTACTGGGAAACGCTGCCTAATAATGACAAGTCTAATTATAACAGTGCTACTATATGTGTTCAATAATGGAGCAGACGGGTGAAAATAAAAAATCCACTGCAAAGAATAAAAATATACAGAATATGTGTGTGTGTGTGTGTGTGTGTGTGTGTGTGTGTGTGTGTGTGTGTGTGTGTGTGTGTCAGAGCTCTTTCATCTTTCAGATAAAGTGAGTGTGTGTTGTGTTTGAAGTGTGTGTGCATGACATGAAACTTCATTGATCCCCTTGAGAAAATCATGTGTGTGTGTGTGTGTGTGTGTGTGTGTGTGTGTGTGAGTGTGTGTGCGTGTGTGTGTGTGTGTGTGTGTGCATGTGTGTGTGTGTGTGTGTGTGTGTGTGTAGTTATCTCTCCCGAGCAGAGTCCCTGACTTCTGACAGGGAATCGAACTGCCGGCTCGTCTCCCGTCGTCACATCATCAGAAGCGACAGCTGCCGTGGAAGCTCGGCTCCTTCTCCTCACACTCGCCCTCCAGTCTCCTCCTCTGCTCCGACACACTCGGGTTTCTTTTTCTTTTTACATTTTATTCTTTCGTTCTCGCTTTGCGAGCGACAGACAAATAAAACCAACGTGACAAAGAGCCAGAGAAGAGGAGAAGACAGTTAGGAGAGGTGGTGGAGGACAGAGGAAAGACAGATCTCACCTTCTTTCTGCTCTCATGTGTCGGCCCAGGGTTCGAATCCGACCTGTTTCTCTCTCCTGCATGTCATTCCCGTCTCTCTCTCACTCTCTTTAGCTGTCTCTGTCAAAAATAAAAGCTTGAAACTGAAGAATCTATGAAACGTCATTAAATATTCAAACATGGTGAAGTCTAAATGATCTTTAATAAAACACACAAGGCTTAAATAAACTAAATGATCCACATCTGCACAGCTGTGAGTCCACATCATGTAAATTTCTGTCCTGCTGTCGGCTTCACCTTCAATTATCAGCCAGAGACTGAACAACACGCTTTGCATGCCTCATCACAGTGATGCATTCATGTTGGACTGCACGGACTTCATTTGTCTTTGAGTTAACAGGCTTCACACATGAACCGTGCTTTGCTTCTGTCGGCATCTCACAGAGAATCGTTTCTTTTTATTACATTTGTTTACAGCGCTCTGATCTTCTGGTTCACCGAGCGTGTGGAGTCAATACACTCGCTAAATAATGGCGCTTCTCCACTGGCTGGTACCAGCTCGACTCGGTTCGACTCTACTCGACTCGACACGGTTTGGTTTGGGAGCTACCGTTCTCCACTACAAAATAGTTGAGGTACCAGTTGCTATAGTGACCGGAACACACACACACAGGAAGTATCTGACTTTAACGCGCGCGCAGAGAGGAGAGCACTAGATGTTTATATGTTTAAGAGAAAGATGGACGAAAGTATTATATTTCTGATTCTTGGCCATTGGCTGTTTGCCACATTTCAACGGCAAGTGGCTTATCGAGCAAGGCTGAAAGCAGCAAGGCGGCGGACCGCAGAAAAAAGACGAAGAGTTTGGGAGGTCGTTTTATCGTGTGAGGGAGTGACTCGGAAGCGACACTTGGCAATAATGACTACGTCACCATTTAGTATCGGCTCAGCCCGTTTGGAACCTCGGCAAAGGTGGTACTAGAAATGGTACCAGGTACCGGGTACCAGGTACCAAGTTTTAGTAATGGAAAAGCAAAAAAGCCGAGTAGAGTCGAACCGAGTCGAGCTGGTACCAGCCAGTGGAGAAGCGCCATTAGATACGACGAAGAAGACTGAGTCGATTTCAGCTGAGAAAAGTTTGGAGTGACAGAAATAAATTTACTCATCCTCAATGAGAAGGAGGAGATACTGAATCCAAGTTGTTTTTTTAGTTTTCAGTTTTTAGTCGTGCATCACTCGCGGGAGCGGTCGAGCGACTAAAACACGTCGAATGAGTTCAGAAAATGACATGACTGACTCTGAAACACTCTGAGCTGAGATGAATTCATCTCTGTGTCTCTGCTCAGGGCGGCCTCAGCGTGTCATCGAGCCGCCCTTTAAGGACCGCCCACAAAATCCTGAAAAACTCCTCTTACTCCATATTTCAGTCACATATCGTTTATGATGATGAGTTTCTTTATTTCTCTGTAGTGTGGCTTTGTTCAGCTCATCCTTCACATCGAAAGACGACAGTTTTCATGCGAGTATTTAATTGGCTGCAGTCTGCAACTTCGCCACTAGGTGCAACTAAATCCCTGACACTGGACCTTTAATATTAAATTTTGATTTGTCTGACGTCCGTGTTGTGTCGCAGTTTTCACTTTTTGAGTCACTACCTCATAAATGACTCAGTATTTCAACAGCAGGACATTTCTGCTAAGATGAATGAATAAATATTTCATCGTCCATCTCGTCGTCTCTGTCTCTCACAGGCAGTTTAACTTCCTGTCTTTGTCGTTCTGTCTGCAGGCTGAACACAGCTTGACGTGCTTCAACTGAGCTCTATGATTTACACGATAGATTCATTTTGAAAATCAGAGTATATTTCACACATCTGTGTGTGTGCGTGTGTGGTATAATAGTATAATACAGTGTATGTGTGCTACAATAAATAACAGGAGCTGTCTGTGACAGACGCCGGCTCCTCAGGCCGTAAATATCTGCAGATATATATTATAATGTAGTTAAAGCTGCAGCCTCATATGAACTCCCTCCCGAGCGGTTACACTTAATGTTCTTTTCCTTCCTCGTCCCGACTCCCAGCTGGCTCGCAGCCGCCAACAAACTGTTTGTGGCCGCTCGGCTTTTTCTCCCTCGCAGCCACGAGTCTCGCCCGGGATGAACCCACCTCGTCTCTCTCTCCTGCGCCGCCCGAGCCCGACACTGCCGCCTGTCCCCGGTGAGTCTGCTCGATAACAGTTAGTATGCCGGCTGTGTTTGGGCCTCCGGCTCCAGAGTTCAACGACGAGAAAATACAACAATGCAACTGAAGTTTCCATCCAAATGCCAGCTGAATTTTAAAGCAACGTTATGTAACTTTTTTAAAAATAAACAGCTTCTTTGTTATTCGATGCTACACTGACTGAGAATCAGGTGGATGGTGCCTCCATCATCCTCCAACTGGAGGAGGAGCGACAGAGCAAGAAGCTGGTTGACCTTTCTTCTTCTTCTTCTTCTTCTTCTTCTTGTGTTGGAGTTCAACACATTAGCATCCCTCCCCCTCTCCGGTGCTCGAGCGTGACCACCACCTGTTGCCGACTGGCTCCATCAGTGTTTCGTCTGCTCCGTCTGAGCCAGGCCTGAACACAAACTCCAGATTTCTTTGCAACACACACAAAAAACAAACAGATGGGACAAAAATTCATCAGCTGACCTCATTTTTACTGCAGGAGCCTCTTTTTCTTTCTACTGTATATCTGATTTATATTCATATCAGATATGATTTCAGTTGCACGACCCTGTGATCGATCATCTTTTCTGGACATTATGGACGCATGGACGTTAGTGTTTTCACTTCTACTTTCTACCATCCATCATTTTCTTCCTCTTATCCGGGGTCGGGTCGCAGTGGCAGCAGGTCTAGCACTCTAGACATCCGTCACTCCAGCAACACGATCCAGCTCGTTCCCAGGCTAGATGGGCTATGTAGTTCCTCCAGCAGGTTCTGGGTCTGCCCTGGAGTCTCCTCCCAGTTGGACATGGCTCTTTAGATGTCCGAGCTTCTGACCCTATCTCTAAGGCTGAGCACGGCCACCAGGCGGAGGAAGCTCCTTTCCGGCTGCTTCTCATGAGCTCATGATCATAGTTGAGGGAGGGAACGAGGACGGACTGGAAAACCAAGAGCTGAGCCAAACGGGGAACGGTCCGGTACAATGTCTGCAGTACGGCAGATGCTGCACCAAACCGCCGATCCATCTCATGCTCTATTTATGAAGAGGAGCAACTGGCTCCCAACCTGACTCCACCATACTTCAGACTTTCATTTTCAATTTGAATTGGTTAGCTGAAGCTGGGTAGGGTTCAAAGATGTCGCACTACTTGATCAATAAAAGAGTTTGCTACCCGTATTGACGCGACTGCCCAACACAGCCTGAGCGGTCATTAGTGTATAGATTTAATATCAGCTGAGGACTGTGATTCTCTTTCTTTCATCGTCTCCGTAATTGTTCGTAACTGTGGGTTGAATTGAGGTTTTCCACATTACATGACCTGTTCTAACAGAACACCAGATTCAGTCAAACACGCTGAACGAGGTCGTTTCAGGATTATTCTTTCATTTGCACAATTATGGTTCAAATTTTCCTTCAGAGTCGTATTGGAAAAATCAATTCGACCCAATTTAATCCTGAACGGAACAATGAAGCTCTGTCTGTCATTACTGTGCCGCTCAGGACCCGGCGGCGCTCTGCTCCGGTTGTACTGGGCAGCTTCCAGCGGTCCAACAATAGCGGGCAGCAGGTGTGAATGTTTGGCTGCATTAATGTGAAGCACGGTGCTGCAGGTTATGGAATACAAGCTGGGACCAAACATGCATCTGCAGAGAGAAAGTGTGTGTCACAATCCAGGCCGAGCTGGTCTGCATGATACAAGGTCAGCAGTCCATGAGGACGTGGATGTGGCTCCTTCATCACCTTCCTCAGAGAATAGAGTCCATTTGTGATCATTTATTTAGTGCTCAGAGACAGCGGAAAGGAAATATGCTGCTCCCGCTGCATGCACAAACATTAGTGTAAAATGTTGACACTCTCCGTCTCCGAGCTCTGGCCGCGGTATGACCCTGAACTCATAACGAACCCACCCGCTCCCTCGGGCGCTGTTGGATAATGTCGTTGCATATGATTTCAGCTGCAGCTGATCCTCATCTCTCACTCCCGCTGGCTCCTCTGTCACTATCTAGCCCAGATTTGAACCCTGGAGCCTGGGACTGAGGCTGGACTCAGAGTGGCTCATATAAAATAACAATGGAGTGAACGGAAGCTCTTTAACTGTGCCGAACACGTCACACAGCTTGTGAGTGTGGTTAAACATTAGGGCAGCCGCTCTTTTACAGACATGCTCCAGGTGGCTGTTATGTTTTGTTGCATCCATGATCAATCAGTGGAGGTCGATACACTTTAATTCCCCCGGGTCCGACTCTTCGAGGTCGTAAGCTTTTTTATTTCTGCTGTGAGGTTGGACACGGGGACAGATCACATGATGGTGTCCAACACTGTCTCAGTCCCTTTAGCCGTGCCAGACTTCTGCTGGCTTCAGTGTTACTTAGCGGCACTCTGTAAAGGGCGTGATGTTCCCCTGTAAATGGACTCGGACAGATAGCAGCCAGTGTAAAGTTGTTTTAAAGGCTCTGGGGACGGAGCCGCTGCTCCTCTCTGTCTCCTCCACTCACCTCCGCCTTCATGTGTGATTACCGGCAGTCTAAACCTCCTCCACTCCAGGACACGACCTCCTCCTCCTCCTCCTCCTCAGCTTCAGCCTCACCTCTGTTTTCTCCAAACATACACGGACAGTTTGTGTCCCGACAAGTGACACCTCTCTTAGCGCTCTCTCATCATCCTGTTCTTCTGGGCGGTTGCACCTCCCTCGCCTCACCCTCTCCCTGCCGCTGTGAAGAAAATAAAATCTCTGTGTCTGCGTCCTTCCTGTGTGAGCTCCCAGCGGGCCGTTCACAAACAAACAGTCTTTCGTCCTCGTCGTCCTTACAGGGTCTGGACAGTTGCTAAAAGGTTTCCCTCGGTCTGGGTCAGCTCCTCTGTGGGTAGCCGCTTAAAACAGTCAGAGGGATCTTTTACTCTTGCAGTTGTAGGTTTAGTAACCTTTTCAGAGGGCTTGCAGAGTCTGCAGGGACGATGCTGAGAACTTAAGTTTGTGCCAGTTCCTCATTGATCGCAACTGAAGTCAAGAGAAGTCGAGCACTCGCTGCTGTTATCTCTCCTGGCTGCAGCACGCTCCGTGGAGTCGATGGCGATCAGTTTAAACGTCTTGAAACAGTTTGTAGCTGCATATTTCTGCCTGAACTGCTGTGTCATCGGCAGCACTCGTCATCACATGAAACCGTCCTGAAAAGTTCTACTCTTTGTATTCTTGATAGTTTAAGTTGTCGTCAATAACCAGAACCAGAAATATGCCTCACTTCGTCGATATCTATATAGATTTTATTTTGGCGGGTTTCCACGCAGTAAATGTCGTAAAAGCTTCCCCGAGTTTCCAATCTCCTGGAAGCTTTCAGATTGTGATGTGAGGGAGATCCTGACCCACCTCACCATCACATCACATCACATCGTCACCACCAGCAAACAGAGGCACTCACCTGGCTCTCACGGCCCAGACGGAGGCTGTTTTCTGGGGGACAGTTCGCCAAAGAGTCAGCGTGGAGGGCTGATGATCGAGGTGACTTTTCTGAACTGAACTGTTTGTTCTTGTGAAGGAAATATGTATTTACAACAGTTTAGAAATATAGAAAAACGTTTTATTTTGTTCACTTCCTTTAGTTTGTGGTTATTCTTCTTCTTCTGCACCGCGGGGAGTTTTAATCCAGGTGCTGATCCAGAACCAACAAAGCCGTAATCCTACATGCTGGGTAAAAAACTACAGGGAAGGTAAACGCTCACATACATCCAGTATATTTTTCATAAAGTAGCAAAACACAGAGAGGAGAAAAAATCAGTTCCCCTCGAAATAAAGCAATTGAATCAGTTGTGTGCCTTCCAGCCCTGAGCAGTTTTCACACCAGCGGTGTCTGGTAATGGATGAGAGGTGGAAGCCAGCCCAGTATAATAGAGCTTAGAGGAGGAGACAGAATGACAGACACATGGGTTTGGAGGCCGTCCAGTGTGTGAGTGTGTGTGTGTGTGTGTGTTTCTATGCATGACTAAGCTAATCCAGTATGCAAAGATGGTGAAGTGTCTTGGCTTTGGATGACATAGCCACAGACCACAGGCTGCTGCAGCGTGTGACATCTCCATCCAGCATCTATCTCCCAGCTGCACCACGTGCAGCCAAAGTCGTCCCCGGCCCGGGCCCGTGACGCGCTCCACCTCCCAGCTGCACCATCCGAGGCCAAAGTCATCACAATGCAATATGTGCCTTCTGGCGGCCGGCGTCTGATGCCAGACATATCAGAACACAACCCGCACTCTCAGCTCGACTATCTTAAGAGACTCTTCAATCCGGTGATTAGCCTCCAGTCGTCTCTTTATGTGCCAACGAACATAAAGAAAAACATATTCTCCTCAGCGCGGCGCACATAAAGAGTAACACTGTGCAGCGCAGTGATTACCCTCCAGTTGTTTCATCCAAAACATCGTCTCAGTTGTGCCATCTGAAGCAGGAAAGTGTTTTTTCTAGTAATTACCAACAGAATACTTCATGAACAGCCAAAGGCACCGCGAGTTTGCATCCACATCCCAAGACAAAGACACTTTCTGAGGTACGGTCCAAAATCTGTCGTCTTTGTTCAGCTGCCTTCAGGCTGCCACAGAGCCAAGCGATAAAAAGAACACGCTTAATATTCTGTTTGGGATTCTCGCCACTTCGAATTTAACAAGATCCGCAAAACATGATGTTAAACGTTAATGATACTAACACCGGCAAAGCTTTGGCCACGGTCAACCGCCCACGAGATTATTCAGAAGCTCTGATTTCAAACAGTCCACACAGAAATGAACTCAATCCATACAGACGACGACGGAGGAGAAAGATTCACCGTTTAATCACCAGCTCTGCCCAGATCCAGGTTTTCTTCATCAGGTGGAGTCTTTATATTTACACCATCACAGAGGTGGAGGGGTCGAGGATGTTCCATCAGATGAAGAGCTCAATCTGATCTCAAGTCTTATCCAGGAGCACAAACCAGAACCAGAACACGGAAGGTACAAGTGCAAGTGATCGAGCTTTAACGAGGAGCTAATTAATGCGAGAGTGGGACTGACGCTCCTGTCACGCTGCGGTGTGATAGAGCACTTCACTTTACTTCACATTGCTCCTCTGAAATCCAGAATTATAACTGCTAGCATAAAACCTGAAGCAGGTGACGGCTGCACAGAGGTTCAGAGTAACTGACGCGCTCGCTTCATGTTACTGTGGCCACTTGAGTCAGAAACGTGAGAGTTCAACTTGAATCCGTAAAGCATGCAACACTTCACCTCCATAAATGAGGATGTGTGTGACCAGAGACGGAGGTTTACGTCTCCAACCGACCGCCAGCGTTGCCGTCTTCTAACCACCAAAGCATTCAGTCTTTACAACCTTTAGTTCCTGAAAGCTAATCACACCAAAACCACGATGTGGTCTGCACTGCACTAATATCGACTGACAGACGACCAATGAGGACCTGCTGGAGGTTTATGACTGCCCGCCAAACATTAAACTGTCTCAGCAAATCTCACCTCTCTGCAATAAAACATCCTCTGATGCTTTTCTGGGCACACTTGCAGTTTTATCACTATTCTCTTCATGTGTTTAGAAACGCTGCTTCGCAAAGATCGCACCGGCCCGGCAACAGGACTGATGACAGTTTGGAAAAAGTGGCACGAATGGAAACATTTGTAAAGAAGACAAACTAATCCAGGAGCCTCCTCATCCACAATGAACTATCAGGGAGATTTAGTGCGCAGTAATAAAAAGCGTCTCCTCTGACTGAACCTCACAGAGCAATAACAGTCACCTCCGCTCCCTCCTAATATATTAAACCTGAATCTAAAACACTTGTCAGGAGATAAGCCTGCAGGAGCAAAGTCGGCCACTCATTATACGTCCTTCAAACAGGACGGATAAAGTTTCTCCACATCTGAGACACAACTGTCCACTACGAGCAGACAGACACGCCACCTATTACCTCAACTAATCAGCCATGAAATGTTCATAGAGTTAAATAGATGCTTTGCTACTTCTAATCACTGCCCACGTTTACATGCACATGATAATCCCATTATGGGCAATAATCAGAGGGAGACATTAGTCCAATTATGTGGCCCTCATTAAACTGCTTCTTCGGGTGTGTTACGCAGACGTGAAGTAAAGATATAAAGCCGTACGCTCAGTCGACTGTACATCCATGCACAGTGTGTACCGCTGCTTCCGCCTCATTGATAATTTGCTTTTACAGCTGGAAATGCGTCTGCAGGAGATGAGGAGCATGCGAGGTCGAGCTTCTCACGACTGAAGGTGTCAGATAAAAAGAAGTGAAGGTGTTCAGGTCACGCTGTGAACGTCTCGAGCTCAGCATGACGTCGTCATGTTCCTGCATGAAGCACGCACACACCGACGATTACCGGATCGATGCACTTCACCTCTCGCCCAGTGGCAGCTGGGATCAGCTCCGAAATGCCTGAATGCATTTTGAATAAGAGTTCATCATTTTATTAGATTTTATACGATCCTGTGAAATGTTTTTTAACTGACACAGTTCAGATTAAAGAGCAGCTCACTGAGGACAGAGGCTGATTTCACTTTCACGTAAGTCAGAAAATGAGCATGAGTGTGTGTGTGTGTGTGTGTGTGTGTGTGTGTGTGTGTGTGTGTGTGTGTGTGTGTGTGTGTGTGTGTGTGTGTGTGTGTGTGTGTGTGTGTGATTAATCTGTTGGGTGACAGAGCGGCAGCTGATGACCAGAAGCTAAACATTAGAAATGTGTGTCCACAACTACAGCTGACAAGCACTCAACACACACACACACACACACACAGACACACACACACACACACACACACACATCCTGTGGACAGCCACACTTTTTAACACACACTCTGACACACTCACCAAAATGTCACCAAATCAGAGCTGAGTGTCACAATCAGTCGACAGGTTTTGTTTCCTATTAGATTTAAGTATCTCTAACAAGAGGAGACACACTCTCACACACTCTCTCTCACACACACACACTCTCTCACACACTCTCTCACACTCTCTCACACACACACTCTTCTACACACTTCCTACATGAAGGTGCAGCTGACCGCAGAGGACAGGTATCCTCGTCCTTCCTGTCACTGCATCTAAATGTCTTTTTTTCTTCACCATCAGCAGCTGCTATGCTCTTTCTCTCATGTGCACACACACACACACACACACACACACACACACACACACGGGCACACACACACACACACACACAGATTTCATCCTGAGATTTTAAGAAAACAATAATCTGAGCTATTTCAGTCTGGGGGAGAATCATCATTCATCATTTCAAGGACTGTGAACGTCACCTGTGCAGGAACAATAACTGAAATATAAAAATGAAGCCGACGGTGCAGAGGTGACAGGACCTGAGGGAAGGATGACGACAGCTGATCTGTTTATCTGTTAAGGAGAAATCCCCAATAAAAAACTCAGAGCTTTAAAACAGAAATGATTTTCAAATAGATCTGAGTGCATCTGATTGGTCATTGGTCGGATTAGAAGTGAACGTGGCTGCAGCAGACTCGGCCTCTCTGTCTTCATCTCTCAGTGTTTGATATTTCGCTCTCGCATGAAGCTAAAACGTATAAGCACATGAAAAAAAAACATTATTTATAAAAACAAGTAGACAAAGTTTCAGGGCTAGCAGCTGTTTGATATAAAAACGTCTCTGTGCGTTGCATCACCAGGTCAGATGATGACACCGTGCAGCCGCGAGCGAACCTCAGCATGAGCAGGAAGAACGTGTTTGACCAGCGAGGCTCAGTTCGCTGTGCATGCGCCTCCAGCGTGCAGCATGTAAAGTCACAAACGATACATGCAGGCGTATCATGAGACGGCTCCACACACGGCGGCGGGGCCCGCGGCGTATACAGGCACCAGACAAACATGTCACGTACAATCAAACAGCCTGTGAGGAGAAACATGAGGACGTGCTCGCTGCACTGGTGGCATGTTGTCTGTGCTGGAATCAGCTGACTGTCAGCACATATTAATGAGTTCATGCTCTCTTCCAGGACGGCCTGCTTCATATTCATACTCACACACATGTACGCCTGCAGCCACAGGTCCACACCGAGCAGCTGTCCTGCTTGTATGTGGATTGTTACTGTGGATTCACGATGCCGTCTGTTAAAGCGGGTTTCAGTCAGGGCTGTGACATAAATGTTCATTGGCTGGAAACAGCCTGGCTCCGTGCAGAGCTCACAAAAATCAACCAACCATCATTTGTTTCATCTCTGTAAAAGTGGAAACATGTTGGCAGCGTCACTTTGTGTCACTGCTACGTGTTAATGCAGGATGCAGATCATCAGGATGGTGAACGTGTGAAATAAAAGTCAGACAAGCAGCGACTCAGTTTGAGATGTTTGGATTCACAGCCACGACTGCATCATTGCAAACACCAAGCGCTGTTTGAAGCACAGATTTAACTGAAACACTTCTGTCAAAGATGTTTTGTGTATTTAACGTCTGTCACACAGAATTGAGTCGTTTCCCCTGCAGCTGCAGATTTCCTCTTTCATGACACAAACCATTTGTTTCCCATTTCCAAAGCTAATTATGCAGAAAGTTGCCAGATTTTCACAGGGGACCGCTGCAAAGAAATATATCTCGTTATGCTAACGACAAAAGTGCGAAACCGCCCTGATCCTCTTAATGTCTGTTTGATGGATTGATTGGGGCTAAGTACGATCTGCGAGTCTGCGTCAGTCTTTAAGACGGAGGTGAAGTCTGCTGCTATAAAACATGAAACCATGAAAACATGTCCATGTTTGACGCATGGAGGGCAGAGAAACAAAAGATACTGTGTGTGTGTGTGTGTGTGTGTGTGGTGTGTGTGGTGTGTGTGTGTGTGTGTGTGTGTGTGTGTGTGTTCACATGTGCATGCAGAGCCGGTGGGAGTTTTTTAGGTTGGAAGCTGTCGCTGCTTGACATGACAGCACAGTGATAACTACTAATGAGGACACAGGAGAGAACATGTCATTAGACTGCAAATAAACACATCAACACACACACACACACACACACACACACACACACACACACACACACACACACACACACACACACACACACTTCATAGACAGCATGTTCCCAGAAAGCATTTCAGTCGTCTTCCTTCCAGATTCAGTTATTTACACGAAGCTTTGATATCTCTGGATTGAGTTTCCGAGGTTACCGTGAAAATGTTCTGAAGGAGAAATGAAAGTTTGACATGGAAACAGCAGGAGAGCAGAGACAGGAAGGAGTTATGAAGGTCTCAGACTGTCTAAAACCTGGACGTAGTCTCCGTGACGTCCCCGCAGACTGTCTAAAACCTGGACGTAGTCTCCGTGACGTCCCCGCAGACTGTCTAAAACCTGGACGTAGTCTCCGTGACGTCCCCGCAGACTGTCTAAAACCTGGACGTAGTCTCCGTGACGTCCCCGCAGACTGTCTAAAACCTAGACGTAGTTCCGTGACGTCCCCGCAGACTGTCTAAAACCTGGACGTAGTCTCCGTGACGTCCCCGCAGACTGTCTAAAACCTGGACGTAGTCTCCGTGACGTCCCCGCAGACTGTCTAAAACCTGGACGTAGTCTCCGTGACGTCCCCGCAGACTGTCTAAAACCTGGACGTAGTCTCCGTGACGTCCCCGCAGACTGTCTAAAACCTGGACGTAGTCTCCGTGACGTCCCTGCAGACTGTCTAAAACCTGGACGTAGTCTCCGTGACGTCCCGCAGACTGTCTAAAACCTAGACGTAGTTCCGTGACGTCCCCGCAGACTGTCTAAAACCTGGACGTAGTCTCCGTGACGTCCCCGCAGACTGTCTAAAACCTGGACGTAGTCTCCGTGACGTCCCGCAGACTGTCTAAAACCTGGACGTAGTCTCCGTGACGTCCCCGCAGACTGTCTAAAACCTGGACGTAGTCTCCGTGACGTCCCGCAGACTGTCTAAAACCTGGACGTAGTCTCCGTGACGTCCCCGCAGACTGTCTAAAACCTGGACGTAGTCTCCGTGACGTCCCCGCAGACTGTCTAAAACCTAGACGTAGTTTCCGTGACGTCCCCGCAGACTGTCTAAAACCTGGACGTAGTCTCCGTGACGTCCCCGCAGACTGTCTAAAACCTGGACGTAGTCTCCGTGACGTCCCCGCAGACTGTCTAAAACCTGGACGTAGTCTCCGTGACGTCCCCGCAGACTGTCTAAAACCTGGACGTAGTCTCCGTGACGTCCCCGCAGACTGTCTAAAACCTGGACGTAGTCTCCGTGACGTCCCTGCAGACTGTCTAAAACCTGGACGTAGTCTCCGTGACGTCCCCGCAGACTGTCTAAAACCTGGACGTAGTTCCGTGACGTCCCCGCAGACTGTCTAAAACCTGGACGTAGTCTCCGTGACGTCCCCGCAGACTGTCTAAAACCTGGACGTAGTCTCCGTGACGTCCCCGCAGACTGTCTAAAACCTGGACGTAGTCTCCGTGACGTCCCCGCAGACTGTCTAAAACCTGGACGTAGTCTCCGTGACGTCCCCGCAGACTGTCTAAAACCTGGACGTAGTCCGTGACGTCCCCGCAGACTGTCTAAAACCTGGACGTAGTCTCCGTGACGTCCCCGCAGACTGTCTAAAACCTGGACGTAGTCTCCGTGACGTCCCCGCAGACTGTCTAAAACCTGGACGTAGTCTCCGTGACGTCCCCGCAGACTGTCTAAAACCTGGACGTAGTCTCCGTGACGTCCCCGCAGACTGTCTAAAACCTGGACGTAGTCTCCGTGACGTCCCTGCAGACTGTCTAAAACCTGGACGTAGTCTCCGTGACGTCCCCGCAGACTGTCTAAAACCTGGACGTAGTTCCGTGACGTCCCCGCAGACTGTCTAAAACCTGGACGTAGTCTCCGTGACGTCCCCGCAGACTGTCTAAAACCTGGACGTAGTCTCCGTGACGTCCCTGCAGACTGTCTAAAACCTGGACGTAGTCTCCGTGACGTCCCCGCAGACTGTCTAAAACCTGGACGTAGTCTCCGTGACGTCCCCGCAGACTGTCTAAAACCTGGACGTAGTCTCCGTGACGTCCCCGCAGACTGTCTAAAACCTGGACGTAGTCTCCGTGACGTCCCCGCAGACTGTCTAAAACCTGGACGTAGTTCCGTGACGTCCCCGCAGACTGTCTAAAACCTGGACGTAGTCTCCGTGACGTCCCCGCAGACTGTCTAAAACCTGGACGTAGTCTCCGTGACGTCCCCGCAGACTGTCTAAAACCTGGACGTAGTCTCCGTGACGTCCCCGCAGACTGTCTAAAAACTGGACGTAGTCTCCGTGACGTCCCCGCAGACTGTCTAAAACCTGGACGTAGTCTCCGTGACGTCCCTGCAGACTGTCTAAAACCTGGACGTAGTCTCCGTGACGTCCCCGCAGACTGTCTAAAACCTGGACGTAGTTCCGTGACGTCCCCGCAGACTGTCTAAAACCTGGACGTAGTCTCCGTGACGTCCCCGCAGACTGTCTAAAACCTGGACGTAGTCTCCGTGACGTCCCTGCAGACTGTCTAAAACCTGGACGTAGTCTCCGTGACGTCCCCGCAGACTGTCTAAAACCTGGACGTAGTCTCCGTGACGTCCCCGCAGACTGTCTAAAACCTGGACGTAGTCTCCGTGACGTCCCCGCCGGCTGTCTAAAACCTGGACGTAGTCTCCGTGACGTCCCCGCAGACTGTCTAAAACCTGGACGTAGTCTCCGTGACGTCCCCGCAGACTGTCTAAAACCTGGAGGTAGTCTCCGTGACGTCCCCGCGGACTGTCTAAAACCTGGACGTAGTCTCTGTGACGTCCCCGCAGACTGTCTAAAACCTGGACGTAGTCTCTGTGACGTCCCCGCAGACTGTCTAAAACCTGGACGTAGTCTCGTGACGTCCCCGCAGACTGTCTAAAACCTGGACGTAGTCTCCGTGACGTCCCCGCAGACTGTCTAAAACCTGGACGTAGTCTCCGTGACGTCCCCGCAGACTGTCTAAAACCTGGACGTAGTCTCTGTGACGTCCCCACAGACTGTCTAAAACCTGGACGTAGTCTCCGTGACGTCCCTGCAGACTGTCTAAAACCTGGACGTAGTCTCCGTGACGTCCCCGCAGACTGTCTAAAACCTGGACGTAGTCTCCGTGACGTCCCCGCAGACTGTCTAAAACCTGGACGTAGTCTCTGTGACGTCCCCGCAGACTGTCTAAAACCTGGACGTAGTCTCCGTGATGTCCCCGCAGACTGTCTAAAACCTGGACGTAGTCTCTGTGATGTCCAGGCTGTAAACATGTTCATTTCTGAAGTTGGACATTTGAACATGGAGACTCACTTCTGCAGCCAGCCTCAAGTGGACATTAGAGGAACTGCAGTTTTTGTCTCTGACTTTTGGAAATATCAAACGTCAGTGAGATTTTAGAGACAGAGAGAAACAAATCTAAAATCTCTGAATTAGAAAATGCAAATCCAGCATATGAACATAATTACTGCTGCATGTCCTGAAAGCAGAAATCAAACTGTGAGAATACAGCGAGGGGTGTTCCAGTGTAAGTCATTAAACTCGAGTGTCTGATGCACGTCAACAAGTTACAAGCAGAAACATTTTCCAACACTCAAACAGAAAAGACACAAACAGGAAGTGTTGGATTTAAAGTGGAACTGAGAAATGAGTTCATTTATGAAAACACATACAGACAACGACGGGTTTGAAGTTATTGAACTTTTGTTGGGAATTAACGATAGTTTCAGTTTCTCCTCGACAGTTTTCAGATTTATTAACTCAACATTTGCATCAGTTCATGCACCGAGCAGCTCGAGTAAAGGCTGCCTCAATGGATCAACCAGTTTTTGGTCCAGTATTGAGTCAGAACACTGTGACAAAAACACCCAAATCATAAAATAGCACAAACAAACCGACCAATGGACGAGGCAGAAGATGATCAGCGATTGTTTTTGAGTCTGCTGGAGACTTGAACAGAGCTGAAGTTCTGTTCAGTAGATTCTGGTCAAACTAATCTTACTGGATCTATTCCTGACCCGTGAATATCAACAATGATACCTGACAGGAAACAGTCAAACACTGAAGTAAAGACGCCTCTTGGGTCGACCTCAAACTCTTTTGTGATTCTGGGGTCTGAGGTCAAACAGGCTGGAGACATTTCACCTGTTCAGTTCAGTTTTTAGTCCTGTCAGTCCTCTGATCCGACACCAGTTTACTCAGGCTCACCAGAGGATGAACCTTTGTGACTCCAGGAGCGCCACCTCCAGGGAAAACTTTATATCACATCATGTTTTTCTCACGACTCCTTTTTAAAGCTCGGAAACCTGATTCACATTAAAGCAGCGTGAGCAGAGAGAAGCTTCATTACGAGCTAAATACTAATCCAGGGATGTGATGCAAATAGAGATGGGAGCAGAATTTACGGAGACAGTGATAGAATAATGGAGTGCGCTGATGAAATTACCGCCACTTTCTGCAGCTCTTCACGCAGAACTAATGGGAACGTGTTTAATTCAATGTGAAGTAGCAGGAGGCAACATTAGCAGCATCATCGGGCTAATGGCAGAGCGACGGAGAGAAAAGCTCTGGTCACAGTTAATGTGTCGCTGCCAACCCGGCTACTCGACGGAGACGAAACACAGACGAGGAGGAAATGTTGGATATTCAAAGAGTTTAAGATAAATTTGTGATTTATACTCGTGACTGTGCAGCTATGTCTGAAGTTTGATGATGAGGGTCAGTCTGGCTGTATGAGGTTCTGATCCAGTGTGTTACCTACAGCAGCAGAACCGCAGTGTGTGTGCTGTGATGGGATCATGTGTGTGTGTGTGTGTGTGGCCGCTGACAAACATTCAGTTTTTATTTGTAGCGTTCAACAATAGATGCTTTTTCTGGTGCGGGGACAGAAGATTACACTAACACAATGTTTTCCATCTCACGTGTGCCGGCTGAACAAAAGCCTCCAGAGTGAGCACTCAGACATCGGCAGCTGCGCCGCTCCGATCTGTAATGAAAAGATGGAATCAAGTTTAATTTTATATCAGGCTGAGAGTGTTTAAAGGTGTCGGCCAGGATCCTGAGTGTGTGTAAATGTGACTGACGTGCAGCCGTGTGCTGTCGAGTGTTTGTACGTGTTTGCCTGTTTCTGCCATGTGCGGCCTATCAATGATCATTTTATTATTTCCAGCTTTGCACAGGCTGCTGAGATGACACACACACACACACACACACACACACACACACACACACACACACACACACACACACACACACACACACACACACCATCATGTAAATCTCTGTGTGTGCAACCAGTTTAGTCAAAGTGCATCATGGGTCTCAGTGGATCGATGCATCTTCATCCCGGGCAGCAGGACGTCTCTTGAACAGCTTCACAGAATCCTTCTCAACACTGTCGCTCTTTGAATTGATTCATATTTTGAATAATGACAAACACGCTGCAGGTGAAAGAAGAACGTCCAGACCTCCAACAGACCAGGATGCATCATTCCCAGGTTTCATTCCCCATTTTCAGATATGCCCAGACACCTGTGGGTGGAAGGAAGGAAGGAACGTGAGCAACAAAGGCTTTGAGTTGAGATTCGCAGATTTCCACCACACGGGACATTTATCTGAATCGTGCGTCCTCGTGAGTTTGAATTCTTCGATGCCTTCAGGTTCATGTTGTTTGATCCACAGAATCTCAATCGAGCCCAGCCGGCCTCATATTCTGTTCAACAGAACTTAACGAACATGAAGAGTGTGTCTGGAGGCATTTATCAGTTTCTGAGTGTGTGAACGTTGAAAAACTGTTTCTCTGAACTCTCTTCATCACTTCCCTTCACTCTGATTTAAAACCTCTGGTGTTCACAGAAAAAGACATTCACACACGTAGAAACCAAAGCACACACAGTACATGTTCAAATGTGAAGCCAAAAAACAAACATGCAAATAACGTTTGTTTGTTCTGAGGTCATAACTTTGAGTTGTCACGCAACATTTTTATGAGAATGGCAAACAAACACAATTCAGCCAAGATGAAGTAAGGCCACACACACACACACAAACCACACACACCCACACACACACACCACCCAACACACACACACACACGGTCTAATGAGATAATCAGGTACAGCTGTGACAGGTGAACACAGGAGAGGAGGAGGAACGAGGCATAACAGCTTCCAGCAGTGGGAGATAATCTGAACAAACCTGTGACGTCAAACGTGTGAACATCACATACCAAAAAATAAAATATAATAAAACATGACGTTGAATATTTCTTGAACAAAAACAACAACAACCAGAGAGTTGATGGTTTTTAATAATTCAAAAGTTTCATTACTGACATACTTCCACTGTTTTACATACGTGTGTTCATGTTGTTAGTCCAGGCAGAATGGATACTGAGTCGACCTCAGGGGGCGGCATTTGGACTACGAAGAAGAGAAAGCTGCCGGAGCTGAGGAGGTAAAGGTGAAGAGGTGAAGAGGTGAAGAGGTGAAGGTAAAGAGGTGAAGAGGTGAAGAGGTGGAGGTGAAGAGGTGAAGAGGTAGAGGTGAAGAGGTGAAGAGGTGGAGAGGTGGAGGTAAAGAGGTGAAGAGGTGAAGAGGTGAAGGTAAAGAGGTGAAGAGGTGGAGGTGAAGAGGTGAAGAGGTAGAGGTGAAGAGGTGAAGAGGTGGAGGTAAAGAGGTGAAGAGGTGAAGGTAAAGAGGTGAAGAGGTGGAGTGAGAGGTGAAGAGGTGAAGAGGTGAGGTGAAGAGGTGAAGAGGTGAGAGGTAGAGGAAGAGGTGAAGAGGTGGAGAGGTGGAGGTAAAGAGGTGAAGAGGTGAAGAGGTGAAGAGGTGAAGGTAAAGAGGTGAAGAGGTGGAGGTGAAGAGGTGAAGAGGTAGAGGTGAAGAGGTGAAGAGGTGGAGGTAAAGAGGTGAAGAGGTGAAGGTAAAGAGGTGAAGAGGTGGAGGTGAAGAGGTGAAGAGGTGAAGAGGTGGAGGTGAAGAGGTGAAGAGGTAGAGGTGAAGAGGTGAAGAGGTGGAGAGGTGGAGAGGTGGAGGTAAAGAGGTGAAGAGGTGAAGAGGTGAAGGTAAAGAGGTGAAGAGGTGGAGGTGAAGAGGTGAAGAGGTAGAGGTGAAGAGGTGAAGAGGTGGAGGTAAAGAGGTGAAGAGGTGAAGGTAAAGAGGTGAAGAGGTGAAGAGGTGAAGAGGTGGAGGTGAAGAGGTGAAGAGGTAGATGTGAAGAGGTGAAGAGGTGAAGAGGTGAAGGTAAACAGGTGAAGAGGTGAAGGTAAAGAGGTGAAGAGGTGAAGAGGTGAAGAGGTGAAGGTGAAGAGGTGGAGGTGAAGAGGTGGAGGTGAAGAGGTGAAGAGGTGGAGGTGAAGCGGTGAAGAGGTAGAGGTGAAGAGGTGAAGAGGTGGAGGTGAAGAGGTGAAGAGGTGAAGGTAAAGAGGTGAAGAGGTGAAGGTAAACAGGTGAAGAGGTGAAGGTAAAGAGGTGAAGAGGTGAAGAGGTGAAGGTGAAGAGGTGAGGTGAAGGGGGAGGTGAAGAGGTGAAGAGGGTTGAGGTGAAGCGGTGAGGAGAGTAGAGGTGAAGAGGTGAAGAGGTGGAGGTGAAGAGGTGAAGAGGTGAAGGTAAAGAGGTGAAGAGGTGGAGGTGAAGAGGTGGAGGTAAAGAGGTGAAGAGGTGAAGGTAAAGAGGTGAAGAGGTGAAGAGGTGGAGGTGAAGAGGTAAAGAGGTGAAGAGGTGAAGAGGTAGAGGTGAAGAGGTGAAGAGGTGGAGGTAAAGAGGTGAAGAGGTAAAGAGGTGGAGGTGAAGAGGTAGAGGTGGAGGTAAAGAGGTGAAGAGGTGGAGGTGAATAACTGAAGAGGTGGAGGTAAAGAGGTGAAGAGGTGGAGGTGAAGAGGTGGAGGTAAAGAGGTGAAGAGGTGGAGGTAAAGAGGTGAAGAGGTGGAGGTAAAGAGGTGAAGAGGTGGAGGTGAAGAGGTGGAGGTGAATAACTGAAGAGGTGGAGGTGAAGAGGTGGAGGTAAAGAGGTGAAGAGGTGGAGGTAAAGAGGTGAAGAGGTGGAGGTGAAGAGGTGAAGAGGTAAAGAGGTAAAGAGGTGAAGAGGTGGAGGTGAAGAGGTGAAGAGGTGGAGGTGAAGAGGTGGAGGTGAAGAGGTGGAGGTGAAGAGGTAAAGAGGTAAAGAGGTAAAGAGGTGAAGAGGTGGAGGTGAAGAGGTGGAGGTGAAGAGGTGGAGGTGAAGAGGTGGAGGTGAAGAGGTGGAGGTGAATAATGTGATATACAAGTGAAAAGCTGTAAACGTGTTTTATAATTGCTGACGCTCCACACGGTCACAAAGACAAAGAAGAAGAAGAAGCAGTGAAATGTTCCTGTGACTCTCCAACATGGCGGCTCGTCCGTCATCAGCTGGTTCTGATCCGACTCTGTCTGCAGCTCTCAGGTGACTCTGATGCTGCTTCACTGCAGTGCTCGTCTTCTCCCCGCGCTCGTCGTGAATCATTTAAAGTCATCTGTGATTTGCTCTCCGGCGTTTTAACGTTTGTTTACACCATATGGCAGAACAGTGGACCGCTGGGCGCGCCACACAAAAGATTCTTTCTCTGAAGATGTTTAGACGGCTGCTTGACAGCCAGGCGTGCACCAGAGAGTCAGAGCGATGAAGAGACGAGGGGGGGAGTGAATATGCAAAGAGCAGATGGATGGATGAAGATGAGAGAGAGAAGAAAACGGCAACAAAAGGATGAAAATGAAATACTGCTCTCGTTTTAAAATCAATAAATAACGAGTCAGATCTGTTTGATTCAAGAATTCAAGGTTTTTTAGCAACATTTAGATTTTTGTTTTTCAAATAGACGTTCAGGGAATATGAGCCTTAAAAAAATGTATTACTGAATCACAAGTTAACACAATGAGGTGACTCCAAACACAACACGCCGCCCGACAGTTCAGCGGCTCACGTTTAAATAAGGCTGCGTCTCCAGACGGGGTTCCACGGATTGGCTGCTCCAGTTTGGATTCACCGGGGACGCGAGCGCACACCTGGATTTACATAAAACACTGCACACACAGCCGGTTATACAAATGATACATCCTGATAGAAAATAAACAGGATCAAACTCAGCCTGGTGTCTCCGAATCATTCTGTAGTTTCTGTGTGTGAGATGCGAAATGAAAATGTAACTTCAGAACGTGTGGGAAAATGTTTCAGGATAAAACTTCAGAGTTTTTACACTGAGAGATAAAACGCATTGTCACGTCTGTTTTCTGCTGAGTCACAAAAAAAATAAAAATAAAATTGAGCTGTGAAGTTTGTGACTCTGTTATCGCTCCGTTAAAACAATCTGTTACAACGTGTCCCATTTCAAACTCGCGTCATGTTTTCATCTAAATGTTCTTTCACGAGCGTCTTCTGCACAAGTCCTGTGACTCGTCATGTTGTCACGTGTGTGTCATGCTGAAGGCCAGAGGCGGCCACGTGTTCAGCAGAGACACAGCCAGGAGTTTATCCATCAATGGAAACCATGAAAACATGCAGACATGGATCTGTTCCTCACATGGAGAGACAGAACAGAAGCACTGCGTCAGTCTTTCTCCAACAATAATTCATAATAACCGTGCTCTGCAGGTTTCTGACCATCCAGATCACCAACTGTCATTCTGCAC
>CM014090.1:1274081-1318002 GCA_004119915.2 Collichthys lucidus | reverse complement strand
CCTGCCTCTCCACAAACTTCCCCGTCTGACTTCTGAAGAGGCAGAACAACAGGAAACACATACGCACAGTCAAGTGTGGAAATGAGATTAAGCTTTCTGAGGTTGCAGGATAAGAGCGGCACGTTTTTCCATGTCTGTTTATTTCTGCTCCTCCTCGGCCTCCACCATGAACCTCCCTCCCTCCCTCACAGAGGAGGCTTAGCGGCTGCCGACGCTCCAAGCGGGGAGATGTGCTGCCAGAAACTGTGAATGGTTTTGTTTCAGCGTGCAGATGTAGACAAAGGAGGCTGGAAGGGTGTGTGTGTGTGTGTGTGTGTGTGTGTGTGTGTGTAGGCAGGTTTTGTGTTTAGATTAAAAATGATTATGATCATGGAGGAGTGAGAGTATTTATTCTGTGAACTCTCAGCAACTTGTAGAGTCAGATCTGGACTCTGCACTGAAGCGGATCCATGTTCCCTGCCGTGTCCTGCAGTCTCACCACCTCTAAAGATAATTAGTGAAATCAGCTGCTGCTGAATTTGCTTTTGATAAAATTCTGCAAACAGGTTTGACGAGTGGAGAGCAGCAGCTACACGGCCTGAACGCACAAACCAGAATGTTTCAAAGTGTGGAACACTGAGCTTGTTACTGTGCTGTTTGCAGAGCGGTGGCAGCAGCAGCAGATAACTGAGCTGCTGTGACAGGAGAAGTCCGTCATTAGGAGGGAAAACACAGAGTCTGAAATGAAGCTTCAGAAATGAACTCGACTGGAGAGAGTTCAGTGTCTCCGGTAATTGAAGCGCTGAGGGAAAATACTCAGTTTAACACAGGAGACGCCTTCAGCATCCGTTCAAGGCGTTTTCAAGGCGTTTGGCATTCCGGTAATAAGAACTCATTCACTTCTCCTCTGCACCACCTGTGTGCAATAAAAACAAGCTTGCAAGCTCAGTACATGTCACTGTGAGTGTCCAGCACAATATTTGACGCAGTCTGGGTCAGACTTTTTTTGAGGTATGTCAGGTGGTTTGATGAAAATCATGCACAAGCATGTCATGGACATCTGCAGCAGGCAAACAGGCCTGGGCTGATGCTGAAGAGCAGCGCAGCAACCTGCAGCATGCGATGGCTCGTAGCCGAGTTCGCGTGATGACCGCAGGTCGCAGTTATTCTCTGAAGAACATGTTGGACGTGTCACATGATGTAAATGATGCACCAACACGTGTGAATGTACGCAGCTGTGTGCAGGCTCACGACCTAAAGAGTTCATCCATGCTTCAAATCTCATTTTTGTGACGAGACGTGTGAACATGAACAGATGAACTCCCATGATCCCACACTACTTCACCACGTCAATAAACTACATTTTGTCTTATTGTTTTGATGTAAGAGACCTTCAGGCAGGAGACACATGCGTATGTTTAAGTGTCGGTCGTCTCATACATAGAATACACTCACATGTGCACTTGTCTTCAGTGTGGTCCCGATGTGTTCCTGACCACGTCCAGAGGGTTTGGTAGCCAATCATAATCATACTACAAATCCCACAATGCACTGCAATAGTCATTGGTCAAGAACTCTGGTTCACTACACTTCTGGTACACTAATCAGCGGATGAACATACAGTGACAGAAAGCAGGTTACACACACACACAGAGTTTAGATGAGCTTTCACACCTGCCCAAACGAACCAGACTATCCGAGGAAACCAACTCTGGAACGTGTAAAGCAGACCAAGCAGTGCTTCTCAGTGTGAGTGAGCACACACACACACACACACACACACACACACACACACACAGTTGTATAACAGGCTCTTCAGAGCCATCAAATGCAATAATATGTCTAAGTTGCTGCAGTTCACTGTGATGTCGTTAACGGTATCCGTGCTCAGTCATTTAAAAAGGTTCACGAGTCTGAAAGCGATGACTCATGACTACGCTGCACTCAGCGGGACTTCCTGTCGTTTGCCGCTCCTCTTTCACTTCCTGTCACTCAGACTGACTGACTTCCTCCAGGACGTTCAGCGTGCTCAGTGACCGATCGCTGCAGAGCTGTGCAGCCTCAGCTTCCACTTTCACAAGTCAGTCAAAATCAGAAGCACCTCTGTTTTATTTCCAGATTTAATGCAACATAAAACACTTTCATTTCTCTTTATTCTGCATTATATAACTTTTACATAAAGCTGTGTGTGCACAAAGGGTTAAACTGAGGCTCCAGCTTCTCATCACTCGACTGATTTCCACATAAAACTGAGTCAGGCACTTTCAAACTTTTAGTGCGTCTCATCATTCACATGCTGCAGTCTGCCACTTCCTGCTGCTCGTTTCACTTCCTAATCAAACCTGAACGTGGCACAGAGAGAGAGCAAACATGCAGACACACTGACGGAGCCACGTCACCCTGACTCAAACTGTTCTCCATCTGAAACTGTCAACATTAGTTTAAATATTTAGATCACAAAGTGAGAACCTGAGCCTGAGCTGCAGGTGAACTCATGAACACTGATGTGTGACAGTGTTTGCGTCTCTCGTCTGCACCTTCAGATTGTGTGCAACGTCCCAGCTCAACAGGAAGTAACAAATTAGATCTTCTTGGTATAAACTAAACTAAACCTGCCCGCTCCCTGTAACAACATAAAACCTCCACAAACGAGTCAGCACACTGGCTGATATTCACAATTTGTCACAACGAAGCCACCCTGAAGGTTCGGCCGCTCCCGGTCCAGCACAATTAAAGGGGACAGTGATTAGTTAACAGTGAACAGGTGTGCCACACCTGTCTCCTGCAGCTGATGCACCACGCCCCCTCCACAGTGCCTTGGTGGATTGGCTTCTTCTGATTGGTCGATCAGCGAAGGTGCCGCTCCAATCCTGGACCGCCAGGCTTCCAGGAAGGGCTTAGTCAGACACTATGAGCCCTTTACTCATCACAAACACGTGTTTAATCCGCTTCATGTCGGTGGTTTAGTTGAGTTTAACTTGTAAGTATCCTGATCATGAACAGGTGCATGATGGGACTGTATGTGAGACATCGTCGTCATCGCATCTCGAATGTATTTCTATATGTGCTCGTCCTGGATGTGTCCGCTCTGTGACGTCGTCCTCTATAAGAGAGACTCTTTCTTCTTTAACAACATCCTCATTAGTTTATTCAAGTGTTGAGTGGAATTAAAGTGTTGAGGCTTATTGGAGGGATAAAGGCTGAAATCCTGCTGCTGCATAATTCAGAATGCACATTAATATTGTCCTCTAATCTTCCTGTGGGGCAGCAGCAGCAGCTCTGCAGGGACCGGGCTGCTTAAAGTCCAGTTTGGGAGCTGGAGAGTGTCCAGTTCAGCACCAAGCCCTAACTGTTCCTGTGGCCCTGCTACGTGGCATCCCATCACCTGTGTGTGTGTGCGTGTGTGCGTGTGTGCGCGTGTGCGTGTGTGTGTGTGTGTGTGTATAAACTCAGAATTCCCTCATGGGGATTAATAAAGTAAATAGTAAGAAAAGAGAACTCTGTGTGGAGACTTTGAGCGTTATCGGATTAACTTAAAGTCTTTCTCCTCATACTGGCTCCTACTCGTTGTAGTGATACATCCTTGTGACACGCTTACTGCCACTGTGGGTTCTCTCAGCACAAACAGTCCGAGTCCAAGGCCCGTTTGTTAATGGCTTTTTATTTATTTCAGGATATGCCACAGATGAGACACTCTGCAGCCGGTCGCAGGCCCAGACTTCTGCCCGCGCTGCTCTCTGCTCCAGCACGCCACTGTGTTGGAAAAAGAGAGAGAGTGATTAGACAGTTGGCTACAGGTGTGCTGATCACTCTCACCTGGCGCTGCTCTCCTGAGCCCTCCCCACACATCGACGCACCACGCCCCCCCTCCACAATCCTGAAACATGAACGCTCTGACAATCGTGCAGGCTGCAAACAAAGACCAACATCCAAACTGTAATTACAGCTTGAGCAGCTCTGGCTTTGGTGTGTACTGTAAAACTGTGTCTTGATGTGTGTGTTCAGCCATGATGTGTGACTCATTGTTTTGTGTGTGTGTGTGTGTGTGTGTGTGTGTGTGGGCAGGGGTGTGTGTATTGGCTCGGGATGAAGTGAATCCCTCCAGGCCGCCTGCTCGTCTCTGCTCAGCAGTGACTCAGCTGACAACAGAACATTCGAGCGCGGGTCAGGTAAAACTTCACAGCCCGCTCTGCTCCAACAAACACACTCACTGCTTCACACACACATCAACAAGTGCTGCAAAGTGTGTGTGTGTGTGTGTGTGTGTGTGTGTGTGTGTGTGTGTGTGTGTGTGTGTGTGTGTGTGTGTGTGTGTGTGTGTGTGTCAGCAGTGACACTTGAGTGGGTTTAAGAGTTGGACTCAGCTCTGCTTTGGTTTATTCTGATCTCTGCTGCTCGTCTGCGACGTCTTCATCACTCTGTCATCTCATCGCACTCTCTGCTGTGTGTGTGTGTGTGTGTGTGTGTGTGTGTGTGTGTGTGTGTGTGAGTGATGTCTTCACAGCTACAAAATGCAACTTTTGATCTTTACGGAGCCGAGTGTATTGTTATCCCTCCTCCTCCTCCTCGTGGGCTGAGCGAGTTTCCTCTAACAACACTTGTCACTTCTCTTCATGCACTGTGAGATAATCTGCCACCGTTAACACGCTCTGCACAAAAACACAGTAAATTGGCGAGCTCCTCTGTCACTGCTCAGCCAACCCTTCACCTTAAGACTGAACCGGCCTGACCAAACCCAAAACACATGCAGACAGTATTATATGAAGTAAAAGAGTTTAAACTGTGTGTTTGCAATGCAGCTTTAAAAACTCTCCATCACTGATGAACGTGATGCACTGATGCAGGAGTGGCTGTGGAGTGTGGTTGAGTTTGAGCAGACCTGATCGTGTCCACTCGAGACGATGACTGGAACTCCACCTGAAGCTCCACAGCCAGTTTCAGTAGCCTCTCTCCTCTGCTGCTCCACACCGGTTACGTGTCTGTGTCTGACTTCCTGTCGGCTCGGTCAGCTCTCGACACGGAGCAGCTGTGTGAACCAGCACAGAGCAGCTCGAGCTGGTAAATAAAACACCCTGTGCAAGAAAAACAGAAGCACATAAACCAAGAAAGAAGAGACCAAAACAGTGTCGCTGCAAACGATGAACAAATGTTAAGGACGTTTAACAAGGTCCTCAAGACGTCTGAAGAACGTCCAGGCTGAGAGTCCAACATCTCCTCTGCCAGTCAGTCACCTCACTCAAGTCAACATTGAGAGTTGTTTTAACAGACAGGTTTTATGTTTAGAATCAACATCGTCGAGGCAGCGAGTAAAACCAGCAGCGTGTCTGACATTTAAAGCTGAATCTGAATCCATCAAATCTGATCCACCATCCACCATCCTGAAGGAATCTCAACAGGTCTCCAAAAATGAGACACAGCTGCTTCAATTTATCCGAAACATGAAGTGTCTCATGTTCATGAAGGAGTCAGTCATTAATTTCTTTATGTAACTTCTCCTCCGAGCCTCTTCCGTCTGCATCACCACCACAGGAAGGAAGGAAGGAAGGAAGGAAGGAAGGAAGGAAGGAAGGAAGGAAGGAAGGAAGGAAGGACTTCATTTATCAGCTGAGACATTTGTTCTAGTTTCATTGTGGAGTTTTGTATTTTCGATTGAAATATTTGATTTGCCGTCGACTCTTTCTCTGTGTCTGTGAACCTGTGTGATGGTTTTTTAATATTTCATGAACTTGTAATGTTAAAGCGTTCCGCTGGGCCCCTGATGTTCCCTCGGATGTTCCCTCGGATGTTCCCTCGTCACCTCGTGTGTTCTGAAGCAGGAACCCACATAATAGGGTCTCAAATCCCAGAATGCCGTTCACCTCTGCACACTAAGGTTTATCACATAACAGACCAACATGCAGACCGAAGCCCAGGAGAGAAGCATGCAGAGGAACTGTTTGAACGATAATGAGGAAGAAAAATGAGGAGGGGAGGAAAGGGAAGGAGGCAGAGAAGCAGGAGGAACACTGAATAAAGGAAAAGGAAGGAAGAGGGGGAAAAGGTAATTTAATAAAAAAGAGGAAGGAGAGGATGGTGACAGGAAACGGAGCGCAGAGAGATGTCAATGTGTCTGTTCTCATCCTCTGTTTTTAGTCTTAGAGATGGATTAGGGACTGAAATCTGAATGTGAGTGAGACAGATGGCAGATTTTGGACAATTGTGGGGAGATTACTCCCAGTTTTCACTTCTGTGGTTCATTAGTTTGAATAGAAGAAGGATCAGTTTCTCTATCATTCAAATTAAAATGAATCCTTCCTGCACAAACGCAGATTTTAAACCTGGAGAAAGGAAACGCACATTCACCAACCTGAAGGATCCCAAACATTCACAGTGAAGATGGGATGTATGATCCTGTTTTTCACCGCCGTCCTGCCTTCACTGGCTTCCCACCAGTCCAAAGATGTGCAAAGAGGTGGAGCTGAATGAAGCCTGGGTGCTCAAACATCCACCTGTCAGACCTCCATCATCAACTCTGCAAGAGGAGCCAATGACCTGACATGATGAACATCAATATGTCACCACACACATGTTCTAATGCTCATACATGTTTTATTATACAGTAAACATACAATAGCAGAATCATCCTCTCCTGTTTACTCCATCTCTGCAGACACGGCAACAACCTGCAGGATTTATGGGTAAGTTGACATTTTATTATTCTTATTATGGCCAATGGAAATCATCTGTGTTGTGGGAAGGACACACACAAAGGCCTCTGTAGCTGTAAAAGTCATTACAATGATTAGTATGGCACAGACAAAAGGATACACACACACACACACACACACACACACACACACACACACACACACGTAATGCACTAATGTACTGATGCTTTGACATTTCTCTGCTTATCGCTGGTTATGAAAGCTGCTGCAATAAATAAAGGACACATTCCAAATAAATGCTTGTATTAACATAAAAATGTGCATAACTCAAGAGTGCATTTGGATTCAATAAAGCAGGACACACACACACACACACACACAGCTTCCTGCGAGCAGGTTGAAAGGTGAAGTGGAGCTCCTGATTCTGCTGCATGAAATTAATAACCTGGGGTTTATTCATCTGCGTGTTGTCACAGAGCTTCTGCAGCTTCGGTTTTCAAACCGCCGGCAAACTTTAATATTTGGTTTAGAGCATCAGGCGGCACTTTAACTGTCCAGACTCCAGAGTTTATCGAATGTTGTAGCTCTGTCTCAAACTGTGGGATCTCTTTTGGTAACTGTCCCCCAGAAAGCAGCCTCTGTCTGGGCAGGGAGAACCGACTGAGTCCCAAAACACTCTCCACTTTCTGTGTTTTGAATGCTACAATCTCCCATCCCCCCTGAACTATGCACATAATGTAGTTTGTCCACAGCTCCGTTAACTCTGGTGCAGCATGTGGAACATGGAGGGAGCTCTGACCTTCAGCCTCGCCACATACAGACACATTATTTCCTGTGCCGCACGGTGTTGAACATTAGATGTGAAGTAAAGAATAACATCCAGTATGAATGTAAATCTTTCGGATTCGAGGCTGCATGTTTGATTTGATTTGTGGTTTTTGGTGTTTAATGAAACTTTGTGAAAGGGTGAAGCCAGAACATCCTGGAACATTGAGTGTTTGTACCGAACACATGCATTCACACAGATGCACATACACCTATAGATGCAGACATAATGTACACTGACTCACTGAAGCAAACCCCAGCAGAGACGTGCTGCACATCCATCATGAGCTCTTGCTGCATGCTGCAGATACAGCATTTAATTCTTTGTGTTGATCCTTTAATTAGATTCTGATCCCAGCTGATTGGGCGAGAAGCCCCGGACAGGTCGGCAGATCATCGCAGGGCTGACACATCGAGACAAACAACAATTCACACTCACGCGTAAGTGTGAATTAATTTAATTTAAAGCCTGTGAAATAAGGTTTTAAAATAGGATGCATGACAGGAGGTGTTACATGTACGCTGCTGCATGTGACACACACAGAACAGAAGATGCAGACGCCTGCAGGAAATAAATAATGCAGGTGTCAGTAGAGGAAGTGCACTTCTCTCCTCTCTTCTAGTGTCAGTGCAGGGTAAAAACAGCTGTGGTCAGTAATGAGAGACGTGGAGTTACATGAGCAGCTGACGAGGAGCACAGTGAGGTGGTGAGCTCGAACAATGGGACGTTTGTTTGTGATGGAAGTGTGAACTGAAAGCTTCTTTTTCTCTCCGTTCAGACGTGACGTGTGGGTGCGGATGGGAATAAAGAGTTATTTTGAGTAATGGTTCAGCGCGGTCGTGATGCAGATTGTCAGGCGGCAGATTTATCGAGACACTTTGAGCAGCCTCTTTATAACTTTCTTTAGCTTTTGGTAACGACAAATGCAAATGAATGTTGCAAGAAAGCAGCAATATAATCTGACCCAGGCACGTCAGAGTCTGTCAGTCTCCCACGCTCTCCCTCCTGATGCTGTCCGTTGTTTAAGGGATTGACACAGACAACACGTCTACAGACAGATGTTTAAAGAGTGATCAGAACGCACATGAAAAACGATGAAGGTGGCATCCCTAAACATCCGGCCCAATCAGTGCAGTTTACTTTAGTTTGTCATATGTCAGATTTAAGCTTTTAATCATTTATCGTATGGAAACTTTGCTGACGTAAGATCTACAAATTTGCTTTTCTAGTCCAAAACCCCAAAATATTCAATGTACATTGATGTAAACAGAGTGAACACTCAGATTTAAAGGGATAGTTACTGTAGCGTGGTGATATCCAGTCTACAGAAGTAGCGCTGTGAACTGCTGCAGATGGGGGTCACCAGAAAAAATGTATTTTAGCCTCATAAAAAAGATGCACCTCATGAAAATCAATATGTGTTGAAGTGTCTGCTAGAAGAGAATCTGTTCACCGCCTCACCTCGCCATCACACGTCCAAACCTCTGCAGCTCAGCATCAGCTGCTGTGACTGAAATCAGACTTTATGTAAGGAAAGCTTTTTTCTTTCTTCATGCCTGTAATTTATTCATGAGTACATGTATTTATTTTGATGTGCATGCAGTAGGTGTGAATCTCTCTTATATGGAAATGCAGTAAATGTACTGTATGTCCGCTCACAGGAAGGTTCCGGATTATTAAACTGGGTTTTAAGTGCGTCTCCGGGGGCTCATTTGACTTCCTGCATATTCCCTGAGGTCCAGTTATACTGTGTGTGTACAGCTGCGGCGTGTGTGTGCACATATTCATGCTGTTTGCTGCTGTTTTATTCCCAGGAAACAAAGACAATAAAAGAGGTTTTATGGAGAAAAAAAGCAGGAGGAGATCGCGCCTGTTCTTTATTTCCACACTCTGTTCCTGCTGGATTGTTCTAGATCAACAAAACCAGATCCCTCAACAAAACCTATTTCTTTTTGTCAAGTACTGGAGGAAACTGTGTTGTCTTTAAGACTCGACGGGCTGAAAATAAAGGAACAAAAAAGATTTCCAAGTGAGTCTTCCATCCCTTGAGATCGTGTCCCGTCCTTAAATGAAACCACCTCATGCAATCTTAAATGACAGCTGGAAGAACTCACTGCCAGCCGACTGGAACACGTCCCACACGTGTCCTCCACCGCACCTACAAGGTCGTCCGAATCCCACAGGCCCCGATCTGAAACACAAAGCCAGTTCTCTTTCCTCGTGTTCACCAGAATCCAGCATTACAGGAGCACTGGTGCTCTGCTGAATATATCCAACATGCATTTACATGAAACACAGCTAGCTCTCTGCTCTGTCTTTGTCTTTGTCCGTCTCTCAGATGTCTCCTGAAAATCCTGTGCCCTGATTGGCCGCCTCATATTAGCAGAGCATCAGCACATTACCGAACATCACAGCAGCGTCTGAGCTGCAGATGCAGCTCGTTTCACACAGGGACCATCAGTTTCCCGTGTACTGACACGGATCTGCTTCTTCTCGTGGATGTTGCCTCAACATTTGATCTTTCAGGAGTCTTTCTTTCTGCCAGCAGGGGCTGAACGTGCCTCGATCTTGGCGACATAAATCAGCATTAAGTGGGATTGTTACAGAATCATGTTGTGATGTTTAATTTATTCCAAGTTATAATTAAGAGTTTCTAAGTGTCTTAATAATGGACGTGTCGTGACATGAAGGACGGCACGAGCGGTCCCTGAGATGCTTCTGGATGATGAGAATGTGTAAGCGTGTGTCAGCTCGTGTTTCTCAGGAGGAAACAGTCGATGCTTCGCGCTCATCTACAACACGAGCTGAGAGAAGTCAGATTACTTGGCCCTCAAATTAAAGGGCCACGCAACAATTAAGTAATGTCAGCACGGTAATTATAAAGTCAGAGATTTTCAGTGTGGTCATAAATTAATAGACAGAGGAAAGTTTAAAAAAAAGAAGAGAAGATGGAAACTTTCAGTTAATCAAAGTGTTTTTGACCTGGAACAATGACAAGAGCGACACTCGAGCACTTGTTGACCCAAAGGACACTCGACATGTACGAGCACCTTCATCGTGTCTGTCCTCTCTCAAGGCAAAATGCTAAAACAACACGCTGTCAGTGGGACACACGGGTCGTTCTGGTTAAATCAGGCCCGACATGAAGCCTGAAGAGGCTGATTTTCTCTCTGTGTTTCATCATCATCATGTTCACGGGTTTAATTAAGCGAGGCACGAGTTGACTGAGTCGAAGAAATCTGCACAAACAAAGGAGCAAGATGTTTTTTTTGGAACAGAACGAAGTGGCTCTGTTATTTAACCGGCTGGACCTGGTGGTCCACTTCACCCGTTTTTCTTTTGCATAGTTATCCAATGTTAGTTACTGATGTTACTATGGTAACATGTGAACATGCTAGCACACACGTTTCTTCTTTCATTGATGTTCAGCTCTCCGTCACCTAAACAGCTTTTAAATGAAACAGCTGCTTCGTTACGCGAGAGACGTCTAAACTCCAAATATCATCTCAGCCTGATATTAATGCTGTTTTTCATCGCACAGGCGGCGACGTGAGGACTGTTTCTGAGATGAAATAAATAAAGTAAAGTTGTTTGCTCATGTTCATATTCAGAGATACTGTGTCTGTGTGGGATGTTACACTCAGAGCTAATCTCCGTGTTCATGACGCTCACCTGTTACGAATCTCCCGGGCCTCGCTGTGCCTGTAGTTTGCGTCCTTCCACCTGTGTTGTGGACTGTAGACTTCCCGTGTTCTTCATCTTCCTGTTCCTGTCCGAGTAGTCACATGACTGTGTGGACGGGTGGAGACTCCATCAGACTCCATCTGTCTGCTGATGGCCGTTAATGCATTTACAACGAGCAGGAAAACTGACAAACTCTTCAGCCCGAGAGCGAGAGAGAAAAACACACAGGGCCCGAGAAATGTTCTGCAAGGTCGCTGCCTTGGAAAATATTGCTGATGTTATTTTTCATTTTTTCTGAGAAAGAAAACACCGGTCGTGACAAGGCTGAAGGGAGGAAGGAGGGAGGAGAGGATGGAGGAAAGGATGGATGGATGGAGAGGATGGGTGGATGGAGAGGATGGGTGGATGGAGAGGATGGGTGGAGGTTAGAATTACCAACACCAGCTCAAAGAGCTGTTTGATGTTCCGATGCTGTGATAAATTATTGATGTGGAGCCCGTTAAATAAGGCCAGTGCTCATTTGATTAAATCTCATTAGGGCTTTACAAAATATCTTTAATAACAAAATCCATCAACATAATCTCTGTAAAGAGACTGAACACTGTCATTACACAGAGCATACAGCTGTGATACTGTCACTGCAGGCTCACGTCCTCGTACTGTATGAAGAGCACTGGGTCTCATACACCTGATATCATGCATTATGTATTTTAATTAGACATGTCGTACGGACCAGGACCACGATGTGTGAAAACATGTGGCACACTGGGAAATCAGATTTGAGCCCCGGCTGCACGACACGTGGTAATATATCATCCAACCCTGTTTTAAACGTGCTAAAAAAATATTAATCATGCAACTAATGAAATTACCTGTGATGTGATAGAGGCCACGTGTAGTGACAAACCCACAGAGGATTGTGGCACAGCTTCAGATCTTCACAACGTGCACCGTGGCTGAAATTTTATATTTTGATTGATTCCTGATCATAAACCATAAAAACAAAGTTTGGACACTCAGGCAGGACAGCAGACTTTATTCAGCCGTTAAGACGGGCAGAGCTCAGTTAGAAAGTCCAAGCTGGAGTCCATTAACAAGCAGAGCGCCAACACGGATATGCAGGGTTGATGAACAGAAAGTCTGAGAGCCTGAGCAGACCGACACGGAGCAGGTGTGTCAGAACCAGGTGACACGAACTGATGCGAACCAGGGACAGGACATAAATGAGTGGACAGAGTTTCCTGGTGCAAGTTATTTTGAGCTGCATTCTTTCTAATGGCCAGCAGGGGGCAGCTATAAGAAGTCTGATTGTATTGAGCTTTATGGAAAAATAGTTTGGTCTCTCTTTATAAACACACGGCTTTAAAAAGGTCGCCCACAAACCAGTGAGTGACGTCAGGACAGGTTCACACAGAGGAGGGATGATGAACTCGATTCACTGACTGAAACTGTGTGTTTGTAGTTTTTATTGAAACTACATCTCCCATGTTGACAGTTTCTTTATTTGATCATCATATCGAAATACTTCCATTAAATTCATCTGCAAAGTTGTTTTTTTGTGATTTGGGTCAGCTGACCTAAATCTGAATGTTTCCTGTAAGACTGGAAGATTCCTGCAGATATTTGAAAGTCAGATGTGAGAGCAGAGAGCCTGCAGACGTGGAGATGCAGCCTGGCAGTACAGAGACACTGTGGGGTGAGTTCAGCACAGAGGAAGCCTCACAGGAGCTTTTAGACTCATCTAACATCGTCTCTGCATTAAGGCTCGGAGATCTTAAACCACAGCAGGATCCGCAGGAGCTCACAGGAACCAGAATTCAGCCTGACAGCGCCGGGGCGACCGAGTAATGCGCAGCAGCAGCTGCTTAAAACGCTCCAGCTGTGATGCATTTTACTGCAGAACGACAGAATCAGTTAAAGTTCATGTGATGTCAGTGAGATGTGTTTGGGACAAACAGTTCAAACATGTTTAACTTGAAGCTGCAGGCGTCTCTCGTATGTTTCAGTCATGTCCTCACATGGTTACAGTTCTGGTTAGCCGGCATCAGGTCCACAGTGTTTGTGCTCTCGCTGACAGCTTGATGAATGGCGCTCGTTGAAATGTCTGAATTACAGCTGCAGCTTCTATTAGCCAGGCAGGGAGATGTAATGCAGTGCTTTGGCAGCTCTGTGGTCCAGGTTAAATTCAGATGAAGTGATGTGATTCTTTTTCCAGGCAGCCGGCAGGTGTGTAATGATTCTCACCTCTGCTGAAGATGTAAATGTTTCAGGATGTTTTATTGTGGCGGGATTAAACCGCTCCCCTCCTCCTCCTCTGATGAGCTCCAACCTGAACTCTGTTTGGACCGATCACTGATTCACACATCAAGGTCAGTTTACTCGCCACGAGGAATATCGCTCAGCATGGAAACAGGGTGCAGTCACAGTGAGCTTTGGTGTTTCCTGACAAAATGTTTTGCACTTTGTCTGATCCAGATCTCCAACACAGCCACCGACAGCAAACACAGCACACATGCTCGCTTTGTTACTGAAATGGGTTTGTTGTGACTGTGTCTGCGCTTTACATCACCAGCAGAATGTTAGCAACATCAGCCATGAATGTTTTGTACCTGAACTGGTGATTCTGTCAGACAGGACTGGTGTGTTTAGGGCTGGATTAACATGGTCAAGGGCCCCTAGGCTACAAGCTGCTGTGGGCCGCAATACCCCCGGTCCCCCGTCTGCCCGTCCCCCGTCCGCCCACCTTATTTCATAGGCTAATTCAGGCTTAATTCATACGCTACATCTATTTAATCTAGATAGATAGATAGATAGGCAAGAGAGCTTGGCCTCGTTGGGCTTTTTGCCGCTGCGCTTTTGGGCACCGCTTTCGTATTTTCTATCGCTCATAAGTACTGTCGCTGTTCAACTACAGAGTCAGACTGACACAGTGCGTGACGCCTAACGTTTATATATGGAAGGCGGATTCCCCACAACCAATCAGTGTCCGGTTATTTAAATATTCATTTTGCATTAATGAATATGAAAGTTTTTGTTTCTTTTGACCAATTGGGGGCCCCCTGGGCGGCGAGGGGGCGTGGGGGCCCCTAGGCTTAAGCCTATGAAGCCTGTGCGATTATCCGGCCGTGGGTGTGTTACCAGTACACACCAGCAGAGTTCAGAAACAGCTTTGCCACAACCGCGTCAGTTTACTGCACGTGAACGTCTCTGCATGTACTTAGTGTTACACACTTGCCTCAGCAGCCAATCATAACACAATGTAACAACCTGATGGACAACATGATGCTGATTCCATCAGAAGTGCTGCAGTACAAGCTTTTCCCTGTAACGGGTGTAATTAGAACCCAAATGCAGCACATGCAGGAAACAGTCTCTCTGGGCACAGGGAAAGTCCAGGGGCTTAGGCTGGGAACACCAGTCCAGCAAGCAGGTAGGCAGGAGTTAAGGCAGACGTACCAGGAGCAAGCCACCAGTAGCTGGGCCGACACCAGCTGGCAGATTCCAGAGGGATCAGAAGCTCGTGGTCGAAGACGGAAGGCAGGGTCGGTTACCGGGAGTACAGCAAACAGGTTAGTCCAAGGCAGGCAGAGTCGGCAGCAGGAGATCAGTCCGGAGGAGAGTGCTGGAAAGTCTTGCGTGAGCTTCCGTGACGGAGGCGAAGCAGCACAGAGAAGATTGAGTTGGCAGGAAGTCAGACATGGAGAATCCAATCAAACTAGTCGAAGCAAACATTTAGTGAAATGACCGATTCTGGTGGAATCCAGGTGTACGAGCTCGGTGGTACCAGCCACAATCCCTCAGCAGCTGCACGGCTGAATCTGAATCAGAAGGATTGCAAAAAGGCGTCGTAACAATAAAAAAGGCAGGTAGGCGGTCTAATGAAGAGATGTTTTCATTTTCCAATATGGGAGCTGTGGGATCCAGCGTGTGCAGCTGGACTATTACACGACATCAGTGAATATTACTGCTTATATTTCATTTCTCTCCCTCCCGTCAGTCGATCGGCCTCTCCTCCTCGTTCTCTTTAGTTATGGGAAATATTAAAAATGTCTCTTTAATGCAGAAGATTTGTTTTATCTTTCCACGTCTAATTACCTTTGTTCTTCTGTTTCTCTCTCTTCTTTCCTTCAGCATGAAAATGCAAATGCACTTTTAATGTCACGAGCCTTTTCTCTCTCTCTCCACATCTTTCTTATTGTTTATGAAATATAAGTGCTGTTTTAATGTCAGGCAATTTCCATCTCTACGCGGCGAGCGTGTAATGTCTCTCTCTCTAGTTTTCAAATGGCGTTTTATTGTAACCTCTCACTTTCTGTTGCTCTCTCTCAGTTTTTCTGTCGTCTCCACCTCTGCTCACCTCATCTTCTTCTCCTTAAACTCTCATTTATCCCGTCTTCCCTCACAGTCCACTCTCCTGACCTCACCCCTCTTTGTTCTCTCTCTCTTCTCTTTCCACCTTCCTTTCATGTTTCCTCCTCTCCTATCCGTCTAATTTCTTCCACTTCCTCTCACCCTGTGTTTCCCCCTCGCCTCCTCACCTCTCCTCATCCTTTCTCTCCACTGTCCATTCTGTGACGGTCCAAATTCAAAAGCAGCTCAGCCCACCTGACACTGAGCTGCAGCTAATTATCATGCCATTGTGAGCTCCCTCTGCCTCGTCTCGACTAACGAGGGCAGAGAGACAAAGAAACCCCGGGGAGACACACAGGAGAATATTTTGAATAAGTAATGTGTGTGTGTGTGTGTGTGTGTGTGTGTGTGTGTGTGTGTGCGAGTGCATGTGAAGTAATGTGTGGATGGTTGTGGGCTTTGTGTGTGAGTCTAATAAGCTCATGTGTGAGTGAATGTTGAAACATGTATGTGTGTGTGTGTGTGGAGACATATCAGTAACCCCAGTCACATTTTAAATCAGAATAAATATGAATTTTTGACGATGAAGACGCCATGAGCTGCAGCCCCGCAGAGGCTGGACCCTGGCAGCCTGTCTGGAGTTTGTGGTTGGGACTTCTGGGAGTTCTCTCTGTGCCTGCACGGCTCTAACTTTAATTCATCGCAGCAGGTTAATTGGTGTCTTTAGATTGGCCAGAGGTGTGAGTGATTGTCTGTCTGTCTGTGATGACCTGGTAACCTCTCTGAGGCGTTAACAGCAGACACACAGAGTCAGGAGCCGCACCTGTAAATGGTTTATTAGGGCCCGAGCACGTGGTGCGAGGCCCTATTGAATTTCGTATGTTTATTTTATTTTTTTTTCATTTTTCTTAAATTTTCTTTCTTCTTCCGTCAATAAGTAAATCACATTTTTGACGGCCCATATTCCCCCGAAAACTCATGAAAACTCGCCTTCCCCTCGTGCCCCTCGCCACGGTTTCGTCCACGCATACGGAACTTGGTGGGAGTGTGTAACATGCACAGACGCACAGAAAAATCTCTTGGTGCCCCGGGCTACAGTGAACCGTAGGGCGTCCAATTTTTGGCAAATTTGGACTTTTCCGGATTTGGGCTCATTTCCAGGGGTTAACAAGGGGTCATGTTTGAACGAACTCCTCCTAGGGATTGTATCCAGTTCACTTCAAACTTGGTAGGTGTGTTCACATAGACGTCCTGAGTAAGAGCTATTAAAATTTTGGGGAAGCGGTGTGGGCGTGGCGCTCTATGCACATTTCCACATGCGCACATTTCGTGGTGCGTGCACTGTCGCTGCTTGCAGCTTTAATTCTCACTCACCAATATCACCCACCTCATGTGCATACAGCAACCCGCCACATAAACCATGTTATCATTATTATTATTATTATCTAGTTTATCTGCATGTTTCATGGTTATGTTCTCCGTCTTCCTGATTCTGATGCTGGAAAAATCTATAATGTAGTTTTTCAAGCTGCCAGTCTACACACAATAAATGTGAAAGACTCACACAGAGCAAACACACACACACACACACACACACACACTGCTGTTGTTAAGTGACACCACCTGAAAGCAGCTATAAGACATGAGGATGAACCTGTGAGCGTGGGGTGGAGGTGCAGAGAGCCTCTTCCAGCTCAGACGTGTGAACAATGCTCTCTCTCTTATTATTGCTCTATTTATAGCTCGCTGCCTCTGACCTCTCATCCGTCTCTCTGTGTGCACCTCTCTTCATCTTCCTCCTTCCATCTTGTTTCTGGGAGCTTCCTGTCCTCGTCCCACTCTCTACATTGCATCCACAGTTAATTGATTGTCACTAATCTATTTTACTGTGAACCCCTCCCACCTCATCTGCGCTCTCTCTCTCTCTCTCTGTCCTCCTCCCACAGCGACCAGCTGGACTGTGTCTGTCAGCAGGTGGGATGAAGAGCCGCTGAGAGAGGAAATAAACAGACATAGACATGAGGGTCTAACTGCAGAGCTCAGTCCTGAGGAACGGGACCTTTTTCCATTAAGAGACACATTATAAGATTTGCACACAGAGCTTTAAGTAAGGATTCAGGTTAGGTGGGAAAAATACCTGGTGCAGGTGGTGTCAGACTGTTGGAGGCAGCAGCAGCTCAGTCTGTACGATTCAATTCTTTATCAATTCTCATTTGGGAAAAAAAGGAGAACAAACAGTTTGATCAGCATCATCTAGAGGAGGTAGTGAACTGGAGCGAGTACTAGTACAGCTGCAGACTCTCTCTCTCTTCATGGTCATCTTCTAAATGTAATGCAGAAGGCATTCATTTATTTTAACTGTTATAGCATGTTTTACAAAGCAGCACATGGTGCTGACATGGTAGGCAGTGTGTTATTTACCTTCCGTAGTAACCTCAGAGGTGCTCATAGCCTCGCTGCAGCTGCTGCTGCTAGGCTGAGATTCATCTCCAGTCTGAAGCGTCAAAAACACGACATTCATTTAAATATCACATGTTGTGTGCGCAAATGTTTCTGCATGTTGGTCGTGTTGCCTCCCGACGCTGTTATCTCCACTCTGCAATGATTGCAAGTCGCCCTGTTGACGTCTGGTTTATCAAACTTGGAGCGTTTGAACCGAGTGGGTGACATTGTTACTACTGATCGCACTGCACGTGTGAAACTTGAGTAAGTTACGTGGCGTAATTCGTGCTTTCTGGAATCGAAGAGAATCGTTTGATAAACTGCCAAAAGATTCCTACTGACCACAGGATGCAGTGTGGACTTGCAGCCGGCTGTAAGCCGCTCGAGCCTCCGCCTTGCAGGTCTGCTCAGTGCTTCATTTTATGCATTTTTATTTATTTAATTTCCTTTTAGATGCTGATGTAGCAGGACAGGGCAGAGTGCAGTCTGAATGACTGAATCACTCCATGTTCTAGAGTTGTGGCTGCATGTGTCTTCATCCTGCAGAGCCCAGCAGAGACCTGAGTGAGGTCTGCACAGAAATGGAGAAGTGGATAGAGATTCAGTATCTGCCTGATACAAGGAGGAGAGAGTAAAACAGTACAAGAAACACTGTGCAGATGAGAATTAGCTGCATATAATGAATTAAGCCATGAATGAGGAATGTTCTCGTCCCTCTTATCTTTCTCTCTGTGTTCGTGCTGATATGAAAACAACTCATCAGGCCAGAGTTTCCCTTTATCACAGCCGACATCTCCGCTCAAATAAACAGTGTGGAACTTTTTCCCTCTAACACTGTTTATTCATTCAGGCACTGACTCTGCATCCGATTCAACAATTAAACTGTTGACACAGGACTTCAGGAGAGCTGCAGGAGGAAACCAAATGAAATCAGTGTGACAGAAACCAAACGAGAACGTCCATGAGAGCAACGTTCTGCTTTGTGCCAAAGAGCCAGACGGTAACACAGAGAAAGATAATGTTTGTCATGGTAATGAAGCATTTTACAAAAACAGAATGCAGGAAGAGGCGAAGCCGGCGTGTCTGAGACTCAAACAGGAATGTGATCTTACTTTACGCCTGCGTGACACAGGAGGACTGTGGTGTGCTCTAATGTTCTGTTAAAGACCACAAACAAGAAATCAATGACCTCGTTAATGTGTCACATGTGATATTCACCATGAGGGAAAACGTCTTAAAACACAAATATGACTGACAAGACCTGTGTGTGTGTGTGTGTGTGTGTGTGTGTGTGTGTGTGTGTGTGTGTGTGTGTGTGTGTGTGTCATGTTTGCATATTGTCATGGACCGCTGAGTGTTAAAGCGATTAGTGGTGATTAGGACGGAATTAGCACATGTGACGCCTGTAGTTCACACAAAACATGTAAAATATGCACATCACATGTTTCATGTACTAAACTGTGAGTGTGTGTGTGTGTGTGTGTGTGTGTGTGTGTGTGTGTGTGTGTGTGTGTGTGTGTGTGTGTGTGTGTGTGTGTGTGTGTGTGCGCAGCAGCAGCAGGTAATGGGAAGCTAAACCTGCCATTAATTATTCAGCCACAGGAAACAAGGACACGAGCCAAGGCCAATCCCTCCTTCTCTGCATCCGTCTCTCTTTCAGCTGCATCTCTTGTTTTTCATTTTCCTCCTCCCTCGTTCATTTTTCATCTCTCACTCTCATCTTTCCTCCTCACCTATCAACTCGTCCTATCTCCTTGATTCTTTACCTTTCGCCATTTTTCTTCCACCTCGACATCAATTCCTCCTTTTTTCTTCCATTTCTCATCCCATGCTCTCTCTCTCTCTCTCTCTGTCTTTCTCCATCGTTCTTTCACACCAGCTTCTCCTTCCTTTTCTTCACAGGCATGTAAGGGGATGTTTCAATTCTTTTCACCATGTTTCCTATCTTCTCTATCTCCTCGCCTCCACCCCTCTTCTGTCCTTCATTCTCTCCTCTCTGTCTGCTTTCCTCGTTTTTCTTTCTTTACATCCATCTGTATGTTTTTAATCCATTTCCTCATCCTCCATCCTTTTTCCACGGTCAAGTTTCCCCTCCACCAGCTCTTGTCCTTCACTCATCCATCTCTTCCACTCTCCTCCCTCTGCTTCATTCATTACGCCTGCAAACATCCAGAAGTTTCATTATATTTGTCCCTGCTTCCACAGCGGTGGGAAGGAGCAGAATACCAACGAGCTTCCAGGAGAAGTTGCAGTAATCTGAAGCGTCAGCTGGCGGTTTGCAGAAGGAAAAATATTTTCTCAAGCTGCCTCTGCTGGAGCTCCAGGAACAGCAGCTGAGGAATCCTGCAGATCGCAGAATAATAAATTGTCAGCGCAGCTTTTTCAAGGAGAATAATGGGCTGCTTCTGTTTCGAGGAGACGACGACGTAACACGAGTCAGACGGCAAAGAGTTAAAGCATTCTTTAAAAATGGAGGACGGATGTTTGTTGTTTTAGTGTGCATGCTTTACTGATGCACAGACTGGATGCACCTGCAACATGTGAATGAAGATCAGACAAACTTTATTTTGCACAATAATCAAGTGTTGGTGTATCCATGGTTACGGTCTCCATGATGCAGATTGGACAAAATGTCCATGATAACCAGCTCTTGTCTTAAAACAGCGAATGCTTCTACTCACGTGTCAGTGAGAAGGCTGTTGTCTCACAAATCCTGAAAATAAGAAGTAACGACTCGTCTAAAAGAGTCAAAGTAACAAAGAATAACGACCAGAACATCTGAAAGTTTTTAGCGTGTTCTGAATCCAACACATAACTCTGTTCATTCAGATTTACAGAATCACTTCCTCTGTTTGGTTTGAGCGTGCGTTGTTGTTTCAAACAGAGGACGGTGTGTGCAGTCTGTCTGTCAGAGCTTCTTACACACCAACACATGCTTCCGCTTTGAGGAATGTTTGAGGAGAGTCTTCAGTGACCCACGTTCATTCAGCAGAGAGTCCACGTCCTCCTGGCAGAACACTGTAAGAACAGTGACGTGAACGTGAAGCTCAGCATGATGCATGTTGGACATGCAATCTACTGTAAAGTGATGAGCTCGTCAAAGGAGAAAATATTTAGCCTGTGTGAAATGAGGCAGGTTATTGAGGAGTGTGTGTGTGTGTGTGCAGTCACACTGGGTCCCTGCATGTCGAGGCGTTACATTCATATCAGATGATTCTGCAGAACATGAGACACATTCAGTGACGGTGTTCAGTAACAAGGCAGGAAGCGCTGAGCGCTTTCTGTTGCAGACGTTGGTGGAGGATGAACACGAGGCAGTTTCTGCATCCAACAGTTTAAACCATGATCACAGTGTTTCCCTGACCTTCACCACTTTATCTGCCGTTAGCATCACTTCTCCTGTCCGCTCTGTCCTCCTGCTGCTTTCCTGCGTCTCCGTCTTCTCCTCCGTCTGTTTTATTCCTTCCTGTCATCTCACCTTGCGTAATAACTGTGTCAGTCAGCAACATTTGGTCCATTAAAGACCTCATGAAGCCTTCAGCCTCCATTTCTGTCTGCTCGCCTTCATTTCTTCGTCTATGATCTCTCGTCTTCCCTGCTGCTGCTTCTCTACCTCTCTACAAATCTCTCTCTCTCTCTCTCAGCAGGAAGCTCCTAATAAGGTCAGTTCAGGAAAACTTCACAGCTCAGAGGAAGAAACAGGTAACAGCACCTTTACACTAACACTCCTAGATTCAACTCTGAATGTGTTTTCAGCATTCAGTCTGTAATACAGTTAATACTAGAACTGTTCTGTTGGTGATCAGTGTTTGGACTGCACCGTGTTACACATAGATGATCACATCTCCTGCTACAGCTTGATTAAACAAAGTAGCATCAGACTTTTGTCAGATTTGCACGTTTGAATCTCAGAATAAACTTTTAAAGAGTTTCGATTTGTTGGTATATTTTTTATTATTACTCTCAGTTCGGTTTTAGAAATAAAACTTGGTTTGGTGAAGGAAAAGCTCGTGATGTGAGAGTGTGACTAATCTCGTTTGAATCACCTGACAGATTACTTTTATCTTTCATCTTTCCATGACACAGGCTAACAGAAGAAAAAAAAACGTTTGAATGACAAAGCATTACCAGCAAATTTAAAAAAATCTATTTCTCATTACATAGGAGAAAGCTTAGTGACACACACACACACACACACACACACACACACACACACACACACACACACACACACACACACACACACACACACACACACACACACACACACACACACACACACACACACACACACACACACAGCTTTACTCCAACCCCTGTTCAAAGCTGGAAATTAATCATCTTTATTACTGGGGTGGTAAATAGAATACAGGCTTAACAATTCACCTCAGACTAAATGTCCAAGGAAAGATGCTCAAATTAATATTTTGCATGAACAGTGACGACATGTACTGTGAAAGTTTCTCTTGTACAAAGCTTGAAGTGAACGTCACACATAGACTTGTCTAGCTTGTTGTGCTGCCGCCTCGAAGTGGCCACAACAATAAGTTTCAAGACATTTTCTTTGGTCATAAATCTGTAAAAAGACGCATTAGATTGGACTGTCTGACCTGAAGCAGTTTAACAGTGCAGAATCCATCACAGTGCTCTGTGACTGTTATTTCTGTTCTTGCTTCTTCAAAATATACCGACGTTTATTCTGACATCAACATGTTGGGCTGCAGCTCGGCTGAAGAAAAACAAAAAGAGCTTCACTGTCGGAGAAAGAAGAAGTGTGTGAGAGCAGGTCTGGTTTTTATTCAGTGAAGCTGACACCAAACTGGGACTGTTAGCAGCAGAGGAAGAGGGAGTGCTGCTATAAGAACAATGCTTAAAGGATTATCAGTGTCTAAATCATGTATACTTACTGTGTATTCCAAACACAGCCAATTAAAGCACACAGTCACTGTTCTCCTGAACCTGGGCTCTGTGAATCACTTTATCCTGGTGGAGTCACAGATCACCGACCGCGCTCAGCGGTGAAAACAAATGTTAAGACTGAACCTCCACACCTCGTTATACAACATGTAGTGTATACATGCAGCACATACGAGGGCAGGCAGCACAGCTCAGATACTGGACTGTGGGATGATGGAGGACCTGCTCCTCTTCTCTGCTCTCACAGTTTAACAGCTGAAGTCATGGTGAGCTGCAGGACACAGCTGGAGCTGGTGGAGGACACTAAAACATGCAAATCTGATTCTGAATAAATGAATGCAGAGTGGATGTAAACAGGACAACACAGGCAGGAACAGTCCAGTGAAAACTGAAATAACGAGTGAGACCGATTTCATTTCCCTCCAGCTTTGAACTTGTTCTCTGTGTCTGTGTGGGTGGAGCTGCTGTGCTGGGTGAAGTGAACACCAGGGTTTAAAATGCCATGCATGGATTTGAAGAAACGTCATCTCCAGATTCAGGACTGGACACTTCATGGTGCACAACATCTGGCATGATGGGTCCTGTTGACCAGTCACTGGGATACATGAGCGGTCACACCAACTGAACCAGGATAAGAAGAGTCTGCATTAATAGACACTGAGGGTGTAAAATATCTATAGACTTCAGCATGGTGTGCATGTGTCTGCTGTCTTCGACATGAACCACCTGCACTGCAGCCCTGAACTTATCTGCACATTCCCTGGAGGAGAAAGAGTGAAAATCAGTTGAACTAGAAGTTAAACTTTATTCTGCAAGCTGAGTCCACGTGAAGCCTGTGTGTGGATGGAGGAGGTCAGTGTCCGGAGGTGTGCAGCTGCTTCCTGCTCTTTGTATAGTGCTACACTTTTAACACTCTTTGTAAGTGCAGTTACCCAAATCAACCTTATATACACTTAATATATATTATTTTTATAAATTTGAATTGCCACAGTCTTCTTCTTCTTCTTTGGTTTTCAGAGGGAACGTTTAAGTGCTCGCTGCTGTGATATTTCATCACCGCACCACAGATGTCCATCACGCAGCGTGGGCGGTGTCAGACCTCTCAGACCTGAACCAGGATCAGACGTCAGGTGGACTGCTTCGAAAAGAGCAGTGTGAGAGAACAGATGTGTCGTGTGAAGTGAAAAATCTGCAGCTGCTGCATGAACGAAACGTTGAGAGCAGGAAAGCTTCCGAGTGTAATTTCACACTCTGTGCACACACACACACACAGAACAAGCCAAAATGAGCCGACACAGAAAGCGTGAATTAGACTCCTAAACGTGTCTGAGTGTTGCTGCACAGGGCACGGTGAGAATAGGACATTAGGCCGCAGGGAGTTACTGTACACCAGAGGGACCGGGAAGCTGAAGTCAGACCACACAGGGAGTGACTGATGAGGGTCTTAAACTACCGGAGGAACAGCAGAAAGCGCTCTCTGTTGAAGGAGGTTAAGGAATGACGCTTCGGGATCTGGTCTGTGTTCAGGAGGTGAGTGATTACTGCTGTACTCTGCAGGGGATGAAGTACAGAGCTGCACAGCAGGGAGATTAGCCTTTACCGAGCAGGCCCAGAGAGCGTTTGATAAGTTTCTTTCCTCTCGTTGTTACATTTTTCTGGCTCCACTGAGGGAAGTAAAAGCACTGAAGTAATATCTGCTCCTCTGTAGGCTAACTGCGCAGCTGCTCTCCTCTGAGTCTTAGAGCAAGTTTCTGCATTTTAAATGTCACACAGAACGATGGACAGGTTAGGTTAGGTTTCAAACAGGCCCCGCCCTCCCACAGGTGGCATGATTGTGGCTTTGCCTCCTGTTTCTTTGCTTCCTCTCTCCTTGCTGTCTCTCTCTGTGTTCCTGGAAGCAACCTCCAGTTCTCACTCTCAGCTGCTTAATCACCACGACACCTGTTTCCCATCATGCAATCAACCTGCACAGGAGAAAGGATCGGTTCAAGCTCCCGCAGTCTGTGAGATTGTTCCCTCCACCACATGGTAACAACATTATGGCTAACCTGGTGACTTTCTGGAAACCAGTTCTGTGCCTCAGGAAATCTGCAAGCCGTTCTCCAGCTGCGCCTTGTTTCCTGCCACCCTCACCTCAAAGTTTTTGTCACATCCACTATTAAGAGCTGCTCTCTCGCTCTCTGGCTCGTGTTTTGCATGTTGTAAATCCGGCGCACTCCTTTCCATCACAGTGTTTGTGTCTCCCTAAAAACCCAAATTTACTGAGTCAGGCTGTGGCAGTTCAGCTCAAGCCAAAATGACGGGAAGGGAGCCTTTGGTCCAAATGAATTGAGCTGTTCGACAGGTGCACACACACTCATCCACAGTAGGAGAGCAGGCAGAGACAGTTGTTACACCGTGGCAGTCCCCGAAACCCGAGCAAATAAGTTAGAGAGCCAAGGCGTACGGCAGCTTGTGGTGCATGTATCGGCTCTCTAATGACTGTGAGCACAGAGTGTGTGTGTGTGTGTGTGTGTCGCTGGTCACCAAACATGTTCAGCACTGAGTGAGTTAGACACTCGGATGTGTCACGCAGAGAAATCTGAATAAAAGATCATGTCGCATCATATGGATTCATATTTGATGTTATTGAGCAGCTCTATTTGTGATGCTGAAATCTATAAATACTGATGCAAACCAACGTGAAAGGTTCCGGCCCTGGATCACTGGAGCTCTTTACTGGCTCTGAATCTTCCACACTGGACCTTAAGCCGGGCTCACATGAGATATATCAGACGTGTCCTGATCCTGTAACCTGTAATGAAAGAAATAAAGTAGTCCTGAAGAGCTAACACGCTCACAATGAGCAGGCCTCGAGGTCAGCTGAAGTTAAAGTGAAACACAGAGGAGCTGTTATCCTGCTCTGTGCTCGGCTCTGCTCGTATCATCATGTAATGAATCTGTTTACTGCAGCCGTCACCTCAGCTTCATGGAAACCATTAAAGGTGTGTGTGTGTGTGTGTGTGTGTGTGTGTGTGTGTGTGTGTGTGTGTGTGTGTGTCTGACCTCTCGGCACAATGAACCTCAACACGCCACATTTGGACCTCTGAGCTCGGGTCATGTCGGTCCACAGCTTGCCGTGTTTGAGTTTGTCGAGCCGCTCGTTCACGTGCACGAGTTGTTCCAAACCATTTGAAACCACATGAGTCCGTTCACGTCTTTATATCTGCTGTGAAACTGATTCACACATCAAGCGGTCTGAGTGAAGTGATCTAATTGGTCAAAGCGTCATTGGAGCCACGCTGATCTCCCTCCACAGTGTTCACACTTATTGGTTTTTATGTTTGATCTGGAGCTAAGTAATGAGCTGATTAACACTTTTCTCTCTGCTCATCATTCATGTTCGGGAACGTCGGTACACTCGACTGTTACATAAAAACAAAAAGACCCTTTGAAGATGTGAAATTATTGGTGCCTTTTTTTCCTGTTAAAGAATAAAATAAAGAGAAAAAGTCATTAAACACATTTTAAATTTGTTCCGTGGTTTTAGCTCCAGGTCCTGGTTTAGTTCTCAGGTTTTAAATGTGGCATATAATGAAAGCCTGAAACCACAGAATGAGTTCGACAGGGAACTAATGTGTTTGTTTTCATATATTCTGAATTAATAGAGGGGAAAATATTCAGAATTTAAGTGTGTCCAACTCAGAAAAACTTTACCATAAAACATGTTAAATATGTGACACATGTAGCTGTCTCCTGTGTCTGCCTGGATGTGGAGTTGTCTTGCTCTCCAACATTAGAAATGACATGACGACACACACTGCGATAACACGTGTAATGACATAGCACGTTGTCACCAGGCTGTAAAAACAACACCGGTGATTTGTGAATGTGCAGAGAACATGTCGTGCACGCTTTTATTTCTATCTTAAACATCTTCTCTCTCTCTCGTCAGTGCATTTCAGACATAGAAGGTTAATGCGCAGCAGCGTTATGTGTTTTATGCACAGCAGCACTCCACATATAGTCAAACTGTTGAATCTGTTTTGCTGCCCTTCAGGTTTCTCGAGCTCTCTTCCACCTCGTGACACAAAGTACAAAGAACAATCTGTCTCCCTGCAGCTGCAGTCGGAGGTTTATGAAAGCCCCTTTCTGCTTTTTAAAACGCGGAAGGACAGTGTTACATCAGTGCATTAAAGGAAATCTTTCAAGGGTCTCATGCATATTAAAAACAGAGCTCAGCACTTCAATAATTCAGCATCAAACAGCTCCACATGTGGCTCCTCGGGGGCTGAATCTGGGGGATCAGTGGCCTGATGTTCGTCTATTTGTGTCAGAAATCTGGTTTAGCACGACCTGCTGTGAAACACCGCCGACCTTTACGCGGCTGTGTCCCGTGTAATGCATTAAGCTTTGCCCCACAGTCTGTGTGGCTGCCCAGCTGAACATGAACTAATGGGGGAGACATGTCTGTGTTCAGGGCCCTGTCGCTGAGTTCATGTAAACATGGTGCAGCTCTGAGGTGCACTCACCCAGACTTTGTGTCCAAAAGTCTCTGCACTGGAATGTCCTCTTATATCTGTCTCATAAGAGCAACACATCAACTGTTGTACTGGGATGTCTGAAAGTTTCAAACTTTCATCTCCAGCTACACCCAGAATCACCGATGTGTGTGTCTGCGTGAAGTCGGACACACTGCAGCAAAGTGACAGGTCAAACTACTGGAGACGAGGACATGTTACTGAAGCTGTGCACCTGTAGACACTTCACACAGCGTCCACGTGGCTGCTGTGAGGCATGATATGTGATCTCTGCTACGCTTTGCTCGTTATGGTCATCGCTGAATCCTTCAACGTGCCTCCATCCTGTCACACTCCTCCTTCTCTCCTTCCTCTCCTCTCTCTGTCTGTGTGCTTCCTCGACATTTCTCTAATTTCTCTCTCCTGGCTGTAACTTTGAGGTGTTTTTATTTCTGTCGCGAGTTCTGACTTCAAATCAGTGAATTTCCAAACCATCCCCGACCTCTTCTCTCTCCACTCGTCCTCCCCTGTGGCAGCTGTTTGATGCCATGACCCAACAAACAATTATGTGTGAGGATAGAGATGTCTCACACACACACACACACACACACTGACACACAGGATAATTGGGGAAGGTGTCAGGGAAGAAATACTTGAGGGATGAAAAGAGAGAGATGTACTGTACATGAGAGGAGAGGGAGGGAGGGATGCTGCTGTGCTGGGATCTACTAATGAGTTAAGCCTCACACAGCTCTCAAGCTCACAAAATAAGAGTTTCTACCAGTGGACACTGATTATTTTGTTTTATTTTGAAAGTCTGAAAGGAGCCGGTGGCTCAGATGGAGACTGAGACTCTCTCTCTCTCACACACTTCTGGGAGCTGAAGCTGTCTCACACTTTACTGGCTGGATCATTCAGAAGACACAGACTATGGTGACGACACTTTCAGCTGCTTATAGTACAGTACATGTGTTGTCTGACAGCATGATCTGACACACTGGACCTTCAACTGAAACTCACATCCCAAGTTAGAAATAAAAAAATAGAGCTGAGTCCGACTCACGCAGCTGACGATGACCTGAGGGTCAACCTGAATCGGAGACCACAGCGTGGTGCGTTCAGGCGCTCCAGAACGACTCGTGAAGTCAGACATCTTGAGGTTTATCTCATAAAGGTTTGTTGGCTGAAGCAGCCAGGTCACGGCTGTCGGACCTCAGGTCTGTGCATCTGTCATCTCTAACATCATCAGCTCATTCTTCTCTGACAGCAGCCTGAGCCGTACCATCGAGAATAAACTGATGTTTCCACGTAACGTTCGTTCAGCTCATGCAGTAAAACTAAACGACGGCTTCTGTTCCTGAAATCTGCTTTTTGAACTCGCTCTGCTGAAAGAATTCAGGAGTCAATTATATTTCCATTAGCGGAGCATCACGGAGACTCGGCGGCGATGTGAGCGTGACATCACTGACATTAAAAAGATCAGACAGCAGAGCGCAGACGTTATTTCATCCGTGATGATGAAAATGTTTTGAATGAAATGAAATAAACAGAAAATCTTCCCTGTCACTCATTTCTCAGCTTCCTCTTTCATCAGCTGCTTTCCTGACTCCTTTCCTTCCTCTTCCTTCACTCCTTTTCTCCTTTTGTTTCCCTTCTTCTCCTTTTTCACCTCCTTCACTTCTCTCCTGTCTGTCTGTTATCCTCCCATCTTACTCGTCTCCCTCTCTCATCTTCTTACATCACTCCCTCCTCTCCGCTCGTCTTTTAACATTTCAGTTCCCAAACGTCCCACATTAACTTGTCTGACTTCATTTCCTCCCCTCTCCTCCTTTTTTCATCATCCTCCTCTCCACACTGTCTTTTTTTTAAATTTACAGCACTCTCTCATCTTCCCAGTCCTCATCCTTCCTTCCCTTCCTCTCCTCCTGTTTTCTACAGATTACCTCTCTTTGTCTCTTCTTCACTCTCTCAGGACTTTCTTTCCACCTCTCCGTGTGTTTGACAAAGTGAAGAAAGAAGCTGCACGCTCGTGTCTTCACTTATTCTTCCCTGATGTGCATGAAATCCTCCAGGTGTTTTTGGCCCAGGTAAAAGCCCACACGGCTGCCTGCAGTCCCTGTTGTAAGCTTCCTATTGACAGACACAAAGGCAGCTGAATGATGCTACGTGGGTATTGTAGTTGTGAACAGACAGCGCAGCAGGGCCCGGTTTCACTAAAGAGGTTTGTGAACGCTGCTTACATGCAGATCACAAATGTTTGCCGCTCCCAAATTCATTTACATTTTCCTACAGGGCTCTCAGATGCTGATGCAAGACTTCCACGTCTGATCTCAGTTTTCATTAGTGACAAGTGTCTGCGGCACTGAGGAGAATTACTCCTCTAATCTCATCCTGCATGTGGCAAATTTGGTGAAATGGGCCCCCGGATTCAAGTCTTCTTTTTTTTTTTTAGCACATTTACTCACTGAAGAAGTCTGTCTATCGGGCTTTGGTTGCATGCAGGTAAACTGTCCCTGTCTTTTTCGTCATGCAGTCTGGACGTCCATTATCTGTCCTGAAGTCCGGAAACATTGGACAAACCTCACGTCCTCCAGAAAGGCGAGGAGCTCAGTGCGTGATGCTACTCTTCAGTAGTTGCAGTAGTGTCTGAGGATGACTCACAGTCCGTCATCACACCGCTGTGAGTCTGAGAGATGTGCGGCAGTTTAAAATTCTGCAAATCTGTGTGGTGAGATATTTTCAGGTGATTTTACACTAATGAACACACAAATAGATAAACCCCCGTAAATCTGACATACTGGACTTTAAAATAAAAACTGAAATCTCCATCCTCATCTCCTCCACACAGCTGACTAATCTCAGCACGAACTGGGTCTCAACATCAGGGTTTTGAGTTTGGAAAGTTACAGAAGTGTAAGACACAGACTGCCTGAATCCAGAAGGTGCGAGGGGAGCGGTTTGTGAATCTGCTCGACCGTCCAGCAGCTCGGGCCTCCTCTCTCCTGTTTTTCACCCTGCACTCCCTTTTCTCTCTTTCTTCTTCACTCCCGAAGGCCTCCCCACTGTCCTCACTCTCTCTTTCCTCTTCTCCTTCTTTCTTTGCAGCATTCCCTCTCTCCCTGAGGTCGACTGTAACAGTGATAACCAGTGTCTATCGGTGCTCTGTTACAGTGTCTGGGTGCTGTAGATAGCTTATCTTAGGAAGGCTTACACCCCGGGAGCACACTGCACACACTTACACTGAGAATGTGCATACACATGTACCATGCTCAGTGCTAAGACCTTACACACTCACACAGTGAACACACACACACACACACACACACACACACACACACACTCTGCTGTGTCTTGCGCTGTCTTTGCTCCTCAGAAGAGACGATGCACATGTATGTATCTACAGCACACAGAGAACACATCCTGTTCTTCTTGTTCAATGTGTGCACTCATTTTTCTCTTCTTTTCAGAGCGCCTGCTGACTCCTGCTCCATGACCTTTGACCTCTTCTCTCTCATCTCTCCTGATGAAGTACAAAAGATTAAAAACTGTAAATTCAAGAAGAGAGATTCAGAGTTTATTTCACTTCCTTCAGAAATGCTATTTTTCAGATTTTTCTGCAGGAATTCAGAAGCTGTCTTTTTTTTTGTGTGATCGTTGTTCTTTTAAATTTCTTTCCTCACTTTCTTTATCCAATAAAAACACGATCAAACGCTGTCAGTCGCTCTCTCATGACTGGTCAATGGTTTATTGACCCAGACGATGATGTTTTGAGAAAGTAATAAAAAACTGACTGACAGCATGCTGACCACGTCCTCACATATTGCCTCGGAGAAGGACAACATGTATCCAGCTTTAGTAAACAGAAAGCGGATCAGACCGGTCCAGAGAACTGTTGCAGGAACAAGTGGGCTGTTAGCCGAGCACAGAACTGAACCCATGAAGACAGCGTGAAGGGTTTCTGTCCATATTCAAATAAACCATGTGATCATTTTTAAACAGTAACCAAGGCTGATACTTTCACTCTGCTGACATGTATCAGTAATTATTGACCTGATCGCTACCAATTATCTTGTTGCTCTCATGTTTCTAATTTGTGACAGTCTTCCACTTCTGCTTCTTCTTCTTTCTAGCTACTGAGACATTTCAGTTAATGAAGCAGCTGATCAGGACACTTTGCTTCTTCACCGTCTTTAGACTTCGGTGTTCTTTGGTGAGATCGAACAGCAAAGTGAAAGACTGAGCACGTGACCAGAGGCGGTGAGAGGAAACTTTATAAAAGTTACATCTCAAGCTGAAGCAGCAGTGACTCACATGTTCACACATTATTAATCAATATCAACACAAACACACGTGTGGTCACAAGGACAATATAAAACAACAGTAGCCAGACTGGGGAATGAAATCAAATAAAATGAAATAAAGAAGAGCAGAGCGCTGCAGAGCGATGGGAGGGTGGAGGCAGAGAACACAGATGGAGGACAGGTGAAGGATGGAACTTTTTCAAAAACACTTTGTGCAGCGTGTGGAGCCACAAACTCAGGGATCGATGCATCGATGGACTGAGTGTTCGCTTACTGATGGTTTGCACTGCTCAGGAATCAGATAAATGTGCAGAGACACACACAGCGCATTATTATTTGTGTTGAAATATGTGTGAGGAAAAAGAATGGAGTGTAATTGCAGCATGACTCCAGCTGATCCTGTACGTGTCATTTCCACAACGAGTCACACTCGAGGAGTAAAGTTTCTGTGTGTGTCACAGAGACAGAGGTGTCACTGGTACACACATTCTTTACTCAAGTACAAGTATAGATACCTGTGTTTAAAAAAAGACTCTAGTAAAAGTTAAACTCAACTTTTTTACTCATGTTAAAGTGAAAACAGGCTCTAAAACATACGTAAAGTATAAAAGTATAAAGTACCGGTAACCTTGTGAAGGACAAAACCAGCATTTTAGAGAAAAGCTTACAGGACCTACAGTCTGTGCAAGCAAAGACACATGAACTGAAATCAACAGAAAGCTACACTGGTCAATCTTTCCTAAACAAAAATAAAACTCCTGTACAAGAATGAGGGATTGCGAACTCAGTGTGCATGGTGTTCAAAAACTTTATTGGTATGCAAATAGATATTAGCCTACACAAATATTATCCGTCAAAGCCTAGACAGTAACATTAAATGCATACCCTTGACTAACATCTGTTTAACAGCAAGACATCATGTGTAGGTCTTTGACTGCATCTGTGTGAGAACTGTCACATCACTGTTTGTGTTGGGGGAGAGGTAAACACAGGACTGATGTGATCCCTAACTCAGAGTTTTAAATGATGACTTGCACAAATCTTCAAAAAACAGGAAAGTAGCTCCTCAGTGTGTTTACATACGTTTCTGAGCATATTCAAATCAATCACATTGTCTGCATGGCGCGTTTTACTGATACTGATGGTGAAATTTGACTGTTTATTAATCAGAAATAGTTTAATAATCCCAGGAGGAAATTATTTTTTGTTTGCAGAGGGAGGGGTGGACAGGACGACGATGCTGACATGCGGGTTCTCTCTCAGCAGATAGTATGGACGGAGTCAACGGCGAGCAGGTCAACAGGTCAACAGGTCAACATCCGGGCTGTAGAGCTGTTCTTTGGTTGTGATGTGACAGGGCAGGACTCCACAGAGCCACAGCGAAGAAAACAAAATGAACGAACGAACGAACGCAGCGTGCAGCTTTCGCGCATGCGCCAAAAAATAAAAATAAAATAAATAAATAAATCACCATCTAAACGTAAGAGTAACGACCCTGATTTGAAAATGTAGGGAGTAGAAAGTACGGATAGTAATGTTAAAATGTTGGCACAAAAATAAATAGTGGAGTAAAGTATAGACACCCGAAAATTCTACTTAAGTACAGTAACAAAGTATTTGTACTTCGTTACTTTCCATCTCTGCACAGAGATAACATGGACGTAATCGCCTGTCGCTGGAGCGCATCTCAAACTATCAATCCAAATTTTGAAGTGACATTTTGTAGAATTTGAATCTGACCATGCTCAATCCCAAAAATGCCTGTTATACTGTCTGTAGGTGTGCAGGTGAGAACGTGTGTGTGTGTGTGCGGTTTGTGTTCATCAGCTCGATGCTGGCTGTCAGTCAGTGTGAACACACTGTCATTAATCTGGTCACAATCACACCTCCTGTATTTAGTCTCATCAGACTGTGACAGCTCAGTGTGTGCTCACAGGAAACTCAATCAGGACACATGTTTACATTGTTGCTGTCTGAAGCTGTATTCAGAGTTTCAGTCAGCAAAAGAAAACATGAACCAATGCTCGTCTCCACCTGTGTCTGAACATTAGGAGTCAGCTCCTGAGATAAGCAGCAGTGGAGTCAGATAAGATAAGCTTTGAATCAGAACTCAAGAGGAAGTGGAGATGTTTATTGGAGAACAGACAGGGAGGAATGAACAGAGAGCGGGGAAGAATCGAGGCTGGGGAACTGGCAGAGCGAGCAGGGTGAAGTAGGACCCAGAAGACGGTGCTAACTGGAGAAGACAGGGAGTCAAAGGTGGACAGAGTGTACGGTGGTACACCACAATCCAGCGAGGACCGGAGAGCTGGGCAGGTTTTAAAAAGTGTGCGGTGGTTGAAGAATGGAGAGCAGGTGCATGATGGGGTGCAGGTGTGCCACAGTCAACAAGCTGGAGGCCACGCCCACCAACTCCAGGATACATGGGGCAACAGGAAACAAGGCTCATACACACCCAGCCTCCAGACACAGTCACAGTCAGGCAGCCACAGACTTACATGTTCGCTATGTCACAACTGGATCTGAGATGGAAACATCGCTCTGCATAAAAGCTTTAACTCTAAGTCTGACCACAGTCTCCATGATGCTGCCTCAGTCTGTCACCTCAAGCTGTGGATTGTTCATCTTCCACTGTGTGGTCTGAAAACCACAAGAAGAAAATGTTCGGCTGGAGACTGAAATCTGTGTTTTTAATATTCATGGTCAGGCTTTTGATTTCTTAGAGAAACCGCACAGTCAAGTCAAAGTTAATGCGTCATTATTCTTTCAGCCACAAATCACAAGTAAAGGCTTCAGCACTTCCAACAGATGTGATGGGAGAAATGTCGGGTTAACTCCGACCTCTGGGAAGTCTTTTCTCTGTTTACAATAATGCTGTACAGTTGTGTAAAAAACAATTTGGACACAGTTTAAAAGACTGAAGCTGTGCTGTGAGAATGATTTAGAGAAACCACACAGTCCCCACGCTGTAGGGTCACAACCGAAGCTTTTCAGAGTCAAGCAGCATTTAGGCTTATATCTCCACCACGACTATATATAAAGATGGACGACGTGACAAGAGGTAATCTCAGTATATTCACCTATTTGAAAAGAAGCTTGGAGTTTACTCACCTCTCTTCAGATCAAGTGTATCAATCAAGAAGCGGATAAACTCCGGTTCACCCACATCTGTATTTACCACTACACCCTCCACATCTGCCATGTTTGAGTCATTTTGAGGCGCCGCACAGATTGCTGCACTTCAGCAGCAGTGGATATGAATATTTCAGCTTGCTTGCCTTACATTAAGAAGCCGGTGTTTAAAACAGATTTTCCACGTTCCATAAATTATTTTACAGCCTGTTTCAGTCCGCAGGCTGAAAGCAGCCATCCAGACGGCCATGTGCTTATCAGCCCTTTCTGACAAATAGCTGACTGTCATTCTTTTCTGTCGCCGCAGACTTAGAATAACCGTATAATCGCCGCTCATTCATCAAATCCTCAGCCCTCCAAGTCTTCAGAACAGAAGGGCGACAGAACATTTCTGCCTTGTAAGGACATTGATAGTCGCTCCGTGTTACAGAGCCACGGCTGATAGTCACAATGTGTTGGAGAAATGAGTTGAATGACAGCGACGCCCGCGGTGTAATAGGAGACATTAAAGGCTTTTCAGACGTAATTGGGTTTCTGGGCTTTGGCTGAATGGGTCCACTGGAAAAAAACCTGTCTCTCCTGAGTTCTCCCTCATAAATCACTGAAATCACAATCTATCTTTCGTCTTTCTCTCCTTTTATTGCTCCTCACTCGTTCTTAGTGAAGCTTCCCTCTGTCTTTTCTTTTCTTCACCGTCTGTCTTCACCCTGTCTCGTTTTCAGACACAGTGTGATCTTTCTGGCTGCGTTCACACTGAAGGACTTCCCCTCGTGTAGTGGAAGAAATCACATGTATCACACGATAACGAGGATGAGAAGAGAAAAACATTTTGTATGGAGGTGTGTGTGGATGCAGCCGTGGTTTTAATCAGAAACTAATTTCAGGATGTCCGAACTTTAATCTTCATCTATCAGCACCTCTCCTCTCGTGACACTTCAGGCGATGTGGAAAAAAAGAAGAACCAACCTGCATCTGATTGAGGACTACATAAGAACTGAAAGGTTCACGCTGTTATGAAACAAACACCCTGCAAGGCAAGGCAAGGCAAGGCAAGTTTATTTGTATAGCACAATTCGTACACAAGGCAATTCATAGTGCTTTACAGAGGCAAGGAAAAACATTTGACATTAAGACAAGCAATAGCAATAGAAATAAAAAAAAATAGAGAAGATTTAATTAAAAACATCAGAAAAGTTCTTTAAAAGAGCTCAGCTATAAGCACGTGAAAAGAGAAAAGTTTTTAACCTGGATTTAAAAGTGCTCAGAGTTGGGGCTGATTTCAGTCCTGCTGGTAGTTTGTTCCAGTTGTGAGCAGCATAACTGCTAAATGCTGCTTCACCGTGTCTGGTTTGAACTCTGTGCTCCACTATCTGACCTGAGTCAGTAGATCTCAGAGCCCTACTGGGTCTATACTCTACTAACATGTCGTTTATGTATTGTGGGCCTAAACCATTCAGTGATTTGTAAACTAGTAGCAGAACTTTAAAATCTATTCTGTAGCTAACTGGGAGCCAGTGTAAAGACTTAAGAACTGGGGTGATGTGCTCTGATCTCTTTGTTCTGGTCCAAACTCGAGCTGCTGCGTTCTGAATGAGCTGCAGCTGTTTGATACTTTTTTGGGGGAGTCCGGTCAAAAGACCATTACAGTAGTCAAGTCTACTGGAGATGAAAGCATGGATCAGCTTCTCCTGATATGTTTAGGACATAAAGCCCTTAACTCTGGATATGTTCTTAAGTTGGTAGAAGGCTGTTTTGGTGACTGATTTTATGTGACTGTTGAAGGTCAGATCTGAGTCTATCAACACTCCAAGGTTTCGGACTTGGTCTTTGGTTTCTAGAGACAGTGACTCAAGGTGTTTACTGACAGCAACCCTCTTCTCTTTATTGCCAAAAACAATGACCTTGTCAGGCCCAGAACAAAGCGGCAGACTCAGTCGCGGAGTAGGCAGGTTTCAAAGAAGCTTTATTAGTTCCGAGCAGCTGAACTCAGTCTACAAAATTTACAACAAAAAAATGGCCACTCTAACTCTAACTAAAACCTCTGCTACACTCTCTGGGAAAACACGAAAACACTGAACTAGAAAGAAAAACGCTTCACCAAAATGGGAAAGATCTAATAAAGTTTACCAAACAAAAACACTCTCTCACAATGAGGAGGAAACAGAACTATCTATATCTTGTGACCTAAACTGGCTGAAAACAAAAATCAATCCCGGAGGATGAAAACAGGCTACAAAAACTCTTTCTAATCTAGAACTAAGGGCTATGAAACTTACAAAACAATGGCACATAGAACAGGCTTGGAGGCTGTGGAAGGTTTTGGGTGCGACGAACGAAGACACTTCGGCACAGGACAAGGGGAAACACAGACTATATATACACACATGAGGGAAATGGGGAACAGGTGGAAACAATCAGGGCAAGTGACCTGAAACGAGAGGAGAGTTAACTTTCAAAATAAAACAGGAAATGACGAGACATAACAAAAACCCAGCTTGACATCACCACGGTGTGACAGACCTCAGTTTTTTCTTGGTTTAATTGCAGAAAATTTTGGTTCATCCAATTTTTTACTTGCTCTAGACAGTTACACAATGACTCTAAAGGACTGCAGTCATCTGGGGACAGTGCAAGATATATCTGTGTGTCATCTGCGTAACTATGATAGTTGACATTAGAATTCTGCAGAATTTGACCCAAAGGCAGCATATATAGGCTGAACAAAAGCCTATACAGTCTGAAGGGTGACTTTAAATTTTAATCTCTCTTCACTTCTGTGTCTTTCATTCTTTGACTCTCTCTCTCTTCACCTCCTCCGTCTCCTCTTAGCCTCTATATTTGCACACTAAGTCAGAGTCTCATCTTTTCCGGTAGTCTAATATAACTGCGCTTCATTATGGTTCGGATCGTCTGTTTGTTTGCAGAGGCATTGATTCAGCTTGTTGTCGCTTTGGCTGCTGTGATATTCTGAGAAGTGTTTCTAATATTTTGTCCACCCCGTTTAAATCAGCGTGTGCATAGAAACACATTCAGACTGGTCTCTGTCACGGTCATGAATGATTATCTGTGGCTTGATAACATCACTGTGTGTGTGTGTGTGTGTGTGTGTGTGTGTGTGTGTGTGTGTGTGTGTGTGTGTGTGTGTGTGTGTGTGTGTGTGTGTGTGTGTGTGTGTGTGTGTGTGTGTGTGTTCTGACCTCTGATGTCCTGATAACTGTCATTTGTCATTTCAGGTTATCACAGCTGGAAGATTTGCAGAGCGACACAGCGAGCAGCAGCGTCTCAGATAAAGTAACGCTGATGTAGAAATGCTGCCTCACATGAAGTCCTGGTTCTTCCTGTGTGTCAGTGTTTCATCCTCATCATGGAGCATGAGCACAAACCTGACAGTCCATCCCGTCAGTGCGAACAATCACAGGAAGTGTCCGACAGTGACCCCTGCAGTCTGAGAGCAAACCCAATGGAGCAGCCCCATGCGACCATCAGTATTCTACAACAGCACCTAATTATGATTATACGTGTGATTTATAGATTTATAGATGGGACTGACTTTAATTTAATTTAAAATGAAGCTTACTACAACAATGACATCCAAGCCGACTGTGGAGAAACCTCCTCCAGCCTCACTGGTCTCATTTGGGGCTTCTGTCAGTGAGTTTAATTACAGAGCTGAAGTTCTGTTTTCCCAGATAAAGATATCTACTTTCTACTTAACTATTCACCTCTCCTTCCACAAGAACAATTCTTGACTATTTGTAGAAAACTTTATCTCCAGCCGTCCTTCATCCTCTTTCGAACTCCAGGTTGGACACAGACAGGAAACATTTCCATCTTGGTGTACACACAGCACCATGTGTTCCCTCCCGTCCTCCTTCTCTCTGTCCTCTTAACCTCTTCAACCTCACAGTTCCTCTGCCTCATCTGACCACCGACGAGACGCCTCCTGGGGTTCAACCTCAAATATTTTGAATCAGTCTCCCCAGCGGAGTAGACTGATCCAGAGGAGGCGTGCAGTGACCTGAACCAAAATCACAGGAGAATAAATGAACAGAGCAATTTCAGAATAATAACCTAGATGTGATGCCCCTCACCCTCCTGTCAAGCTGGGAAGCCACATGGGACAGAGGTGTCTTAACCTCTATCTGCCTGCTCCAGGCTCCAGGCTCTTTCTTCCTGGAAGGTCCAGGCTGATGATGGACAAACAGCAAAATGCCACTGGTAACACCAAATCTAAACCTCTTACCGTTAGCGCACTGAACCTGCCGTGTCTCTTGTTCTTCTACATTTCATTGCACGATTACATAAAGTAACTGAAAACCAAACACCGACTTAAAAACGTCTTCTTCTTCTGCCGCTCTCAGTCTGAAGAGGTGAACAAAGGGTTAAAACTGCAGCACGTTTACATGAAGGTGCAATCCGTTTTGCATGAGTTCATCGAGTGTTCTTGATCGGTTTAATTATTTATTTTAGAGAAAGGTTACCATGAATTAAACTCAGCACTTCATGCATGTTTCACAATAAGAGCCAACCAATCAGAAGAGAGAGTCTTTGAGCTGCTGGAGGATTTTCAGTGAGAAAAATCTGAGCATGAAGTTTGTGAAGGTTTGATCACAAGAAGCTTAACGGACAGAAAAAGTGTCTGGAAATAATTGATGAGTGAAAACATCATTTCTGCTCTGCTGATAGAACTGCTGCTGTGCTAATGTATATATATTTATGAATGGTGTTTTCATGACAGCTGCAGAGCACGAGGAAAGAAGAAAACAAACTGATACAGAGCAGGTGTCTCTGCGGGTTCATTCACACGTCTTACATGGATGTGTACTTTGTGTTTTACATGTCCCAGTGAAATGTTTCAGCATATTTTTGTTGTTGTTGTTGTTTTTCATCTTCGTTCATGCAAATCTTTGAGGGAAGTCTGCATAGGAACAAAAACACTTTGGAAAACTAAAAAGCCTTGAAGTTTTTATGGTGTGTGTGTGTGTGTGTGTGTGTGTGTGTGTGTGTGTGTGTGTGTGTGTGTGTGTGTGTGTGTGTGTGTGTGCGTGTGTGTGCGTGTGTGTGCGTGTGTGTGCGTGTGTGTGCGTGTGTGTGCGTGTGTGTGTGTGCGTGTGAGATCGAGTAATGAGAAAATGAAGGAGACAGATAAAGAACAAAGGAGGGAGCAGATAAAAAGTCTGAAAGCTGCAACAACTCTGAGAATTAAAAGTTCGAGTCCAGCTCTCTGCAAACAGAGATACAGAGTGTCCTCCACACACAGCGCAGCTGTTTCTGTACCTGAAAGGTGAACGCTTCACTTCATGTTTTTGTGAAGCCTTACCGTATATTACCTAGAAGACAGGAAATGTATTGCTGCTCAAACAGCTCATGACCCACAGAGGTCTGTGTTTCTGATAGCGGTCGGTCTGGACAATGATTGTGAAGAAGAAGAAGTGCAGCGTGTGTCTGTGCTCTGCACTGCTGAGAGAATATGGGATAAGATCAGTTCACAACAGAAAACCCTGTGCAGACTCCTGACAATAAAAACATGACAGAGGCATCAATTGTGTAAAACTGAGAGACAGAGACAGAAGAATAAATTCTCAGTAATAACTTTAAATTCCTCTGCTACAGATCAAATACAGAGCTGCAGATCTGCACGGCGACAGCTCAAACGTGCTTCACTGAATCTGAGATGAGGTGAGGGAGCTCGTCTTTTCACTCCACATTCCTTCAATGTTATCTCATTGGCACAATGACGCTGAATGGGAAGAAATGAGCATTTACTCTGCATTGATCACTTCGGGCTCTTTGAGACACTCGAGACATCAGCTGATCTCAGACTGCTCCGTGGAGTGTTTCTCCTCTCCTGCACGATTTTCCAGGAAAGGTTGAATGTCTCCTGATTTGATTCACGTTCCTGTCAACAGCTGCGTTCACTGTTTATCTGCCTCTCTCTCTATGAAGCTCATTTCACATTGATTTCCCATCAAAGCAGCCTGGCAGGCTCTGTGTCTCATCTGTCTGAGGTGGTGTTTTACCTAAGTGGGCAGCGATTCTGCTGATTTGTGAGTTGAAGGCGACTGAAACTGGGCTCGGTTTGCTCTGAAGTCTTTGAGACATGCAGATATATTTTCCAACACACTGTCAACAGCTACATTCACCGACACGAGGTGTGTTATTATTCACTCTGTGCTTGTTGATGCGTTCAGCTGCTTTCTAACACCACCATGACGAACACGTTAAACATTTCAAAAAGTTTCATTTGTAATGTGTGTGTGTGTGTGTGTGTGTGTGTGTGTGTGTGCGTGTGCGTGTGCGTGTGTGTGTCAGCCTGCATCCTTTTTAACAGCTCTAGTCATAAAACTAAGTTAATCGATTCCTTTGAATTATTCACATCCTATCAGATGGCTCCATCTCCTCTGTCGCCGGGCGGAGTTGGCGGGATGACGCTGTGATTGGCTCTGTTTTACTTTCAGGTAGCTTTCAGGACACTTTCTTCATATTGTCTGGGCAGCATTCTGTCTTTCAGTCTGTGTGTTCAAGATATTTTATTTTTCTTTATGAACTAATCATGCAGTGCTGAATATCTGACTGTGTGTTCATCTGCATGGACTGGGCTTGTGGTGTGCAGGAGTTGTATCTCTCACAATGTATTTTGCTCCTAAATGAGCTCCATTTATGTAAGTATGTAAGCTGGACATAATAAGACACAGCAGGCTGGTTTGGAGAAGGTGACAGAGTAATGAAGTGTCTAAAAACAGAGAGATAAATGCTGTGAATGCTGCTGCACAGATGTTACACTCACTGTGTCTAGATGTATCCTGACGTCTGACCTCCAGCTTCTTTGAGTCATGATGGAAGAGATCCTCGAGGTTTTTGTAGTTCAAGGTGAATCAGTCTGAAGTGTTTCCCTCCTCTTCTCTATCTGACTTTCTTTGTGAAGTTCTCCAGACTGAGAACCACTGAGTGGAGCTGAGCATCTGTTTTTCAGCCAGGTTATCCTCCAAGCTAATTGGACCAGAAGACTTTCTGCCAATATCAAACGTAAAGACCACAGACTATATCATGAAGTTGCTGCGAGCTAAAGAAGGAAACATTATCTCAGAGCCTGGCCTCTCTTTCTCTGGGCATCTGCTGTCATTAACTCAGTCCAGGTCTGTAGCCTGTCCCCGCAGCATGGAAGTGAGGAGCTCTCACTCTGAAGCATCTTCTAGGGACCAAAATGTCTCCAGAAGCTGCAGACTGGCTGCGTCTCAGTTAACTGATGATTTGATATTTGACTCCCAAAGTGCATGTGACCTTTTTATGATCCTCTGTGCCATGTTTGATGTTTGCTCAGGTGAAGGAGCAAAAACTCCTCGACTGAGGTCAGTGACGGATCCTCGTTGTGGTTGAAAGAAACCAAGGTCGACTGTAGGGGACGTGAAACAAATTACTGATTCGTCTCATGTGTCACACGCTTTGTCGACCTGTCCATCCACCCTGCCTGCTCCCTGTGAGACGTCACCATGATGATAATTTCACTGCCTGACGGACAAGAGTCATAATTCAGCCACGAGAGGTCCACGTCGGGTAAATGAAGGTCGAATGATCCATTAGAACAAACGGATGATGATTTGAGGACTGGAGACATGGAGTCATGGAGACATGGAGACATGGAGACATGGAGACATGACAACAGACTTAAATAAGAGGCTGAAACTCAGCTTCCTTTCTTGTCTGGGACTTTATTTATGTTCCTGTCTTTCTTTTCCTCCCACACACATTTCAACAATCTGAGCGATGATAAGACGATAAGTTATCTGTCAAAATCCTTCTAGAAATGTTGCTTTTTTGTTGGTATTTGATATTTTTTATTTGGCCAGACTGTGACAAGCATATACACAACACAGCTGCCACATTAAAGCAGTAGGTAGGACAGACCATGTGGCGGCGGTGCAGACAGTCCTGAGGGACGGACGTCTCTGCAACAGAACCCATTATGTCACTAAACTAGGACTGCAGGACGGGTCCGCTCACCTGATGGCTCTGCTTCCACTGTCCCCGCCCGGTGGATTATTTTAACAGTCCAGTGGGGACATGTGGCATTTGGTAACAGCTGGCTCAGACTCAATGGCCTGCGTGGCCTCTGTTTAATGTCTTCAGGGGCTCTGATTGGCCACGGTAATGACTCTCTGCTCCTCTGTTTCCCTGCAGGAGGAATCAGGAAGAGGGAGCTATTGATTCAAATGGCAGTCAGAAAATCTTCTTGGGGCAACAACAAAAAGAGCTTGGGCTTGTATTTACTGCTCACTGCTATCTCTCTCAGTAATTGGAGCCAAACTTGGGCGATGGTTTGGAGCCAGTGAGGAGCTGAGGAGGGAAAATAAGAAGCAAACAATGTGGCATGACCTGTCAATCATGGCCAACACACACTTCTCTTCAAGACTTAAAAACTGTTTCAGAATCCCCAGAGTGAATTCAGTTTTTCCTTTATTGAGTATCAGAGAGAAGTGCACAGACACACAGTTAAACAGCCACGACTAAAAACTCCTCCACCATCTTGGTGGGTTTCACCACTAAGCAGATGGATTGGAGTCACCATTTTTGTGCTCTCTGTCAAACAGAGCTCTCGTGACACCGTCCATCCCTCCATCCATTAGCTGTGCATGATTACATTCCTGTAGGGCTGCTGGAGGCTGGAGTCTACTGTGCGAGAAGCATGGTACACCATGGACAGGTGGGCAGTATTGATTCACATGCATGTTTAGACACAGCTGGCAAAAAATCCAACCTGCATGTTGTTCAACTGGAGTTAGAAACCAGAGGAAGGAGCCAAGATGGATGACATGTCTCTGCCAGCAGACGTAATCAGAGAAGGTTAAGCAGGGTTCAGCTTGTGTGACAAACTTCCTCTTCATAGCATCATATAACAAATTAAAACCAAAACGAACACGTGAACAAACATCAGCGTGATAAGAACTTGGACATGAACTTTGACCTTGAAGCGAGCGAGATGTCTTGGCCTGTGAAAAATGAAGCAGGCCGATTGTTCAGTGTGTCAGATGAAACCTGTTCTTACTGTGTTTGAGTGTTCAGAGTAGTTTGAAGGTTCTCTAATGTCAGGAGCAGGAGGAGCCTGCCTGGAAACCTGCAGAGCCCGGATCAGAGGCCGGGTCCGCC
>CM014090.1:1209081-1271581 GCA_004119915.2 Collichthys lucidus | reverse complement strand
ACCTTCCTCAGATCAACACAGTCCTGGGACAAACACATTGATCAAATCAAGGAATAATCAGTTGGCTGCATCTTTATCAGGATTTAAAGATTGTGACGCTTTGTCAGGTTGAAACAAATGAAGCAGGGTGAGAGTACCACGAACATTTGAAGCTTCTGTTTCTTTTAAAGGTTAATCCGTCATGTTTACATTCCTTCCACTGAGTCATGTGTTTCAACTGAGTTCACCTTCAAATCTGGATTTCCAGTCCTGCTGTGAAAAGTTCCATGACACTTGTCTGTCTAGTCTTTAGATGTTCGCAGACAGGCTGTCACACACACACACACACACACACACACACACACACACACGTTTTGAAAAGACGATGACCTTTTCTCTCAATTTTCGCCGACAGCAGACAGTGGTGGTGTAATCGACCAGGAGCCGTTTATTTAACACTGAAGGCGAGCCGCCAGTTTTCCCTGCAGGCAGAGAGATTGTCTGCTGGAGTGGGGTCCGTTAAGTTAAAGCTGGATTTAAAGCTTTACTGTGTGTGTGTGTGTGTGTGTGTGTGTGTGTGTGTGTGTGTGTGTGTGTGTGTGTGTGTGTGTTCTTTGTATGCTGTTTCCTCTTGTCCTCACAGGCCCTGAAGCACAGATTGAGCAGAGGTGAACTTTAATGTGAGTTCCTTTTTATTTATAACTGAGCTGAACATGGACAAAAACATTTCACACAAATCTTTAAAATTACGTTTCTCTGCAGCCGACTCAGATTTATTTAACACTGACGACAACAACAACATCACTGTCTCACATGGTTCGATGGCTGTCGCACCGAAACGTCTTTGTCTTTTATTCAGAGATTTTTAAATGCAACGTTTGCAACTTGGTCTAGAATGTGCGTGTCTTAAAAATCCTGAAAAATGAAGTGTGTGTGTGTGTTTCATGAAGTGAAGTGTGTGTGTTTCATGAAGTGTGTGTGTGTGTTTCGTGAAGTGAAGTGTGTGTGTTTCATGAAGTGTGTGTGTGTGTTTCATGAAGTGAAGTGTGTGTGTTTCATGAAGTGTGTGTGTTTCGTGAAGTGTGTGTGTGTGTTTTATGAAGTGAAGTGAAGTGTGTGTGTTTCATGAAGTGAAGTGTGTGTGTGTGTGTTTTATGAAGTGAAGTGTGTGTGTTTTATGAAGTGAAGTGAAGTGTGTGTGTTTCATGAAGTGTGTGTTTTATGAAGTGAAGTGTGTGTGTTTTATGAAGTGAAGTGTGTGTGTTTTATGAAGTGAAGTGTGTGTGTGTTTCGTGAAGTGAAGTGTGTGTGTTTTATGAAGTGAAGTGAAGTGTGTGTGTTTCGTGAAGTGTGTGTGTTTCATGAAGTGAAGTGAAGTGTGTGTGTTTCGTGAAGTGTGTGTGTTTCATGAAGTGTGTGTGTGTGTTTCATGAAGTGTGTGTGTGTTTCGTGAAGTGAAGTGTGTGTGTTTTATGAAGTGAAGTGAAGTGTGTGTGTTTCGTGAAGTGTGTGTGTTTCATGAAGTGTGTGTGTGTGTTTCATGAAGTGAAGTGTGTGTGTGTTTCATGAAGTGTGTGTGTGTGTTTCATGAAGTGTGTATGTGTGTGTTTTATGAAGTGAAGTGAAGTGTGTGTGTTTCATGAAGTGAAGTGTGTGTGTGTTTCATGAAGTGTGTGTGTGTGTGTTTCATGAAGTGAAGTGTGTGTGTTTCATGAAGTGAAGTGTGTGTGTTTCATGAAGTGAAGTGAAGTGTGTGTGTTTCATGAAGTGAAGTGAAGTGTGTGTGTTTCATGAAGTGAAGTGAAGTGTGTGTGTTTCATGAAGTGAAGTGTGTGTGTGTTTCGTGAAGTGAAGTGAAGTGTGTGTGTTTCGTGAAGTGAAGTGTGTTTCATGAAGTGAAGTGTGTGTGTTTCATGAAGTGAAGTGAAGTGTGTGTGTTTCGTGAAGTGAAGTGAAGTGTGTGTGTTTTCGTGAAGTGTGTGTGTTTCATGAAGTGAAGTGTGTGTGTTTCGTGAAGTGAAATGTGTGTGTGTTTCGTGAAGTGAAGTGTGTGTGTTTCGTGAAGTTAAGTGTGTATGTGTGTTTCATGAAGTGAAGTGTGTGTGTGTGTTTCATGAAGTGAAGTGTGTGTGTTTTATGAAGTGAAGTGTGTGTGTTTCATGAAGTGAAGTGAAGTGTGTGTGTTTCATGAAGTGAAGTGTGTGTGTGTGTTTCATGAAGTGAAGTGTGTGTGTTTCATGAAGTGAAGTGTGTGTGTTTCGTGAAGTGAAATGTGTGTGTGTTTCGTGAAGTGAAGTGTGTGTGTTTCATGAAGTGAAGTGTGTGTGTTTCGTGAAGTGAAATGTGTGTGTGTTTCGTGAAGTGAAGTGTGTGTGTTTCGTGAAGTGTGTGTATGTGTGTTTCATGAAGTGAAGTGTGTGTGTGTGTTTTATGAAGTGAAGTGTGTGTGTTTCATGAAGTGAAGTGTGTGTGTTTCATAAAGTGAAGTGTGTGTGTTTCATAAAGTGAAGTGTGTGTGTGTTTCGTGAAGTGAAGTGTGTGTGTTTCATGAAGTGAAGTGAAGTGTGTGTGTTTCATGAAGTGAAGTGTGTGTGTTTCATGAAGTGAAGTGAAGTGTGTGTGTTTCATGAAGTGAAGTGTGTGTGTTTCATGAAGTGAAGTGTGTGTGTTTCATGAAGTGAAGTGAAGTGTGTGTGTTTCATGAAGTGAAGTGAAGTGTGTGTGTTTCGTGAAGTGTGTGTGTTTCATGAAGTGAAGTGTGTGTGTTTCATGAAGTGTGTGTGTTTCGTAAAGTGAAGTGTGTGTGTTTCGTAAAGTGAAGTGTGTGTGTGTTTCGTGAAGTGTGTGTGTTTCGTAAAGTGAAGTGTGTGTGTTTTGTGAAGTGTGTGTTTCGTGAAGTGAGGTGTGTGTTTTGTAATGAACACAGAATCCATGGTGCTGAAAAGAGCATGAACAAAAACACAAGACGTGACAGAAACATGAAAACGTTCAAATATGATACATATTAGATAGATAGATAGATAGATAGATAGATAGATAGATAGATAGATAGATAGATAGATAGATAGATAGATAGATAGATAGATAGATAGATAGATAGATAGATAGATAGATAGATAGATAGATAGATAGATATGCAGACACTTGCATGATATAGAATTATCAGGTCAAACTATATTTTCATGTGCACACACAGCCTTCAAACTCAAACTGAAATTAGCTGGAGCGTCATAAATCAGATTCTCCTAACAGTCAGATCATCACAATGTGGACTCCAGTAAGTGTAGTGCTCTGACAGACCTCTGTGTGCTGAATGACCAAACATTGTATCTATAATACATGAAAGTCTGTAGTCCCTGCTCGGTTCATGAGGAAATCATTTTCAAATGTTGGACGTCAGCGTCCCGCTGCTTTAATTCACCTCCACACTTTGTTGTGCTGCCATCTGTCCTGGTTGCAGGGACACCGTTTGAAGCTGAAGCCTCTTGTTGTGGCGTTTCATGAGTGTCGCACACACAAAAGGACAAATTACATTTGAGCCGTAAGAGTGAAGCTGCGAGCGAGCGCTGTGTTTGATGTCTGGAGCCTCCATCCTGCAAACACACACAGTTTACTGATGCTGGGCCAGCGATGCTTTGGCTGCAGAGAAAACCTGTCGTGTGGATTTCAGGACTGTTGTTACCCGGCGCTAATTACAATTAGTACGTCTCTGGATTTGATAGCAGCTCAAGCTGAGAAACAGATACAGGCTTAGTTTTTTTGACGGCTTCAGAGTCAGGCTGGAAGATTCAGGTTTGGACCTGACTGCTGGGAAGCTGCACCGGGCCCATGGTGTGAGCTCTATGACAGGTTGGTGGTTGCTAGGCAGGTTTCCTTCAGGCCTTTAGTTTATGTGAACTCCAGAGGATCAGAGCACAATAAGACGAGAGTCCACAAATAATGACTGCCAGTGCTCAGGGTCTGAAGTGACTGGAGAAACACGGGTCTCAGGAGTTTGACACATCAGGGTTTAAGGCTTCAGAGAACTGACTGATGAAGCTGCAAGGACACGAGCAGAGGGCGGAGCTCTGATATTTATGCATGAATACGCCCGGGTGCTGCAGGGCTGCACTGTCAGTCATCCACAGTTGGAGTTTTATTAGCACTGTTTGAAATTTTCATTGAGTAAAATCTGTTGACGTCTGGTATTGACTGCTCACTGAGCGAGATTTATTCAGTGTTTGCCTACAGTGTCATTTACAAAGTTCAAGATTCAGAGAAGCAACAGCTCTCTCTGCTAATCGACACAGCCGGGTGCTAATTTATTCTTAGCTGTCTGCACTCTTTAACCGCCCGAACCGAAGATGTAAAAGAACTCCACTGTCAGAAACTATTCCTTACAAACGTCTGTGTCTCATTAGTCTGTTTCCAAAGCTGCGGAACTCTGTGGCGATGTTACAAGTCATGAAACTTTTATTCTCTTTTGTTCCACGTCAACAGGAATCATCCACAGCGAGGTTTGACTTCATGCAGTCTCTATCTATCTATCTATCTATCTATCTATCTATCTATCTGCTACTGCTGCTAATATGCTAATGAGAGTTCACACATCTGTATTGACAAAGATGAATTAGTGCTGAAGAAGAAAAGTACAAAAGTTCTAAAGCAGTGTGTGTGTGTGTGTGTGTGTGTGTGTGTGTGTGTGTGTGTGTGTGTGTGTGTGTTTGTACAGGAAGATGAAAGGCTTGGTGTTCATAGCTAACACTTAGCACAACTTCAGGCATGTCAGAGTCGTGTGTGTGTGTGTTTGTGTGTGTACTGTGTACCATGTGTGCTTGCAGCACTCACACACACACACACACACACACACACACACACACACACACACTCACACACTCACACACCCTGTGGCCTCTCTCAGCAGGTGTCCCTCACCTGTCATCTCTCTCGTGTTCTGAATCCGTCATTAAAGTCGAGAAGAAAAGTGAGAGAAACAATAACGACCGATGCTTCGTCTCCTCAGACTGCTGCTCGGTCCTCTAAATGTTTTCACGTGTAGCAGATGAAGAAGAAGCCGAGAGGATGAACAAGTCAGAAAGAGCACAACTTTTAATAGATAGATTGATTTTATATTCATCTTTTTTTTTTACTGGAATCCACCTCCCTGCCCCTGCTCTCCTCTTATGAGACACTTTGGCACCAAAAGCCATAAATTAACATTTGCTCTCCGCCTACATGACCTGCAGCTATTCCTCTTATCTCCTCTCATCCATCCATCTCTCTCCTCTCTCTCTCTATTCCATCTGTTCATATTTCTCATATCTTCACCATCTGGGACCAACATGCAGTGTGTCTGTTGTACATGTATTAGCATGTGTTACAGCTCGTGGTGTTTTGTTCGGTTTAATGACCACAGAAAATTATCATTTTTATTGAAATGCTGATGATTTTCACATGAAATTCATGGAGTCACTTTCTAATTCTTCAATATTTCTGGTGACTGAACAGTAGAGGGGGACAGGTTGTTGTTTCGGGTAGCAGTGAGATGATGAAATATCATCCAGGATATCCAGAAGTTTCTACAGTGTGACACTGTGACAGCTTTGACAACTCGAGCCCGCGATGCTCTTGGTATCAAAAATCACTCCGTAATTGCCTCCATGAGCGAGCGGTGTCACACGGGCGGTGTCACACGGGCGGTGTCACACGGGCGGTGTCACACATCGGCATCAGCTGCAGCTGCAGCACTCCTGTCCCTGCACGCCGTCACCGATACCCGACACGATTAATGCAACGTGTGAGCAGTGGTGGAGGTGAAATGTACGTAATGTAGAGCCCAGAATAAACACACAGACTGAGCTTTAACATGACTCAGCTCATCTTGGTGCCTTCAGGTGATACTTGATAATGAGTTTAGATACAGTGGCGCTGTTGGTGTTCGTGCATGTTAAATGTTTTAAGTGGTGAAGTTTCTCGTGTTTGTCTCCTCATTTGCACCTTCAAGAAGCTACAAAAGCTTATTAAACGTCCTCGATCCGGAATAAGAGCGCAATGTAAATTGGCTCTCTACAGCAAAGTTTGAAGTTACAAATGAGCTGCTTTGCTTTGCTGTGCCGCTTCCCACCACATTTACAGTACAAAGAAACATCCTCAAGGCTCACGCTCGGCTCGCTCGTCTTCAAACGCTCATTGTTTGGGATTTTTCAAAAGAGTTCAGGAGAAGATTCTTTCAAAGTGAACGCGGAGACCATTTCAGTTGATTTTCCAGCACGAAATCAAAAGTTAGAATGACGCGGAGCTGCTAAAAGCTAAATATGGACTCTGAAAATAAGAAACATTATTGAACGGCTGACAGAGCACCCAAAGCTGTGATTTTCTCTCTGCGGTCTATTTTTCCTTCGCCCTCTTCTTTCTTTCCTCTTCACACCAAAGAGCCACCATGTATCCAGCAGGACAGGGAGGAGCCTAATAAGCAACAACCCATAACTGAACCCCATTAACCTGTGCTATGTTTCCTTCTGTCTGCGAGTAAGAGAGGAGCCCCGGGAGAGGACAGATGTGGAGATGTGACACCTCAGTCAACATGAGATGAGTTGCAGTCTTTCTTCTGACTGCAGACTTTTCATCACTTGAAGCAGCTCTGCGTGTTTTTCTCTTTCCTCCATGATACTAAAGAATGTGATGTATTTTAAGTGTTTCTAGGTCAAGGCTGATTACGACTAACCACATTTTTGAATATCATCAACCAGTAAACTTCCTTTAAGTAGATATTACTACACAAACCGTTGTTATCTACATATGTGTGTTAAGACCATGCGAAGAGAAAACCACATATCAACATCCAGAGACGCTGCTGGAAGAAAAGATGGAAAGTGGTTTGACAAAGTGTCTCTGGAAGGCATGGACGTTTTTTATACCAGCGCACGTTCATAAGCCAACATCTGTGGAGGTACAGGGTCGTGTTAGTGACATGATGGTGACGTGCACACCGGTGAAAAGCACAAACAGGTTTCGGAGCAACATATGCTGCCATCCCATGTCCCAGATCTCCTGAACCCTGAGTGTCTCTGTGTGTGGAGACAGAGCACAGCCGCACCAGCTGTGTCAGGCCTGGACTCTAATGAGGACTCAGATGCAGAGATTTTCACCAACAGGATAGGACTTTATTTTAGTAATATTCCAAAATAAGCAACACAAAAAGACTATGAAAATTATTCTAAATAAACTATTCTAGAATAAACTCTAGAAATCCAAAAACCACTCCGAAGAGGGAAAAACGTAAAAGCAAAGAGGGAAAAGGTAACAAAAAAAAAAATCACTCCACAGGGGAGGACAAAAGGCTCACCACTATCTAACTGAACAGAAATCAATCACCTAATTCTATGAAATTTACAACAAAAAAATCACTCACGTGGAGGCAAAACATTGACACAAGTTACTTGGCACAGGCTCAAGGTCTGTGGGAATGATGGGCTGGGGTGATCGAAGGAACGAAACACTCTGGCACAAGACAAAGGGAGACGCAGACAATATATACACAGGGTAATGGGGAACAGGTGGAGACAATCAGACCGGTGACACACGAGGAAGGACAAGTGACCTGAAACAAGAGGAGAGTTATCTTTCAAAATAAAACAGGAAACAAAACAAAAACCCAACTTGACCTCACCGCGTGACAAGCTGCACCTCATCTCAATTATCGACACCTCCACAAGTGCTCAGCCCTGTCACTTCCAGATTGGAACCTCTGAACCTGTTGGTGTTTGCTACGCTTCAAGCCACGTACTCGCGTTTATCCTGTTTGCTTGTTGTTGCCTTGTGTCCTTTGCATAACCCGGTCTCCTGTTCCCAGCAGCAGTCCCGCCGGCCCTGCTTTAGATTCCCAGCTCTAGCTCCAAGCTCCCGCCCCCCCTCACAATCAATACTGTTTCCTCCATAATCCATGTCTCCTGGAGCGTTGGCACTTGGGTTCACTAGACGAGCCCCGACAACATCTCTGCTGAATTTAGCAAGACAATACAAGCCACATTGTACATGTGCGGTTTCATAGTGAAAGCGTGTGGGCACTAGACTGTCCTGTCTGAAGTCCAGGCTCGTAACTCACTGAAAATATGAGCTGCATCGTGAACCACAAAATCCAACAATGGAGCCTCAGACTGGCGAGAAACTGAAGTTTCATATCGAGCAAGAATGAGAAAGAATTTCACTTCAACAATTAGTGTCCTCACTGTGATGTGAACGTGATGTAACACAGTGGCAAACATGCATCAAATTCATAATGAGTGTAACTAAAGTTTGTATCAATTTGAACATTAAATATCTTTGTTTGTTCTGCATTCAACCGAATGTAGGTCAGAAAGAAACAACCAATTATTTCATTCTGCTCTGAAGTTTTAGACATCTCAACTTTTCTGGATCGAGGTTGTGATCAAATATAACATATGAAAGATGCGTGAGGCCTGAATATTTATGCCTGGGTACGTTTGAGTCTTAAATGTTTGGCTCCAGCACCGATAGTCCAGAGAACAAGTAGTAACAAAGTCAAAGGGCGAGGTCACAAAGTGCTCTTTAAAACCCCAACAGACAAATTCAGAGAAAAACAAGAAGAAGCAAATGAAAGCGAGGAGGAGGGGAAGGAGGAGGGGAAGGAGGAGGAGGAGGAGGAGGAGGAGGAGGACTGCTTAAGATTCAGAGCAGAAACTGTCAGGATGCATTTTGTGAAGATGTAAAATGACTCTGCGGCTCTGACACATTTTGCAATATTCATCTGAAGGCAATAGATCTAAATTGATTTTGAAGGAAAAACCAAGGTACTGAAATTCTTTTTATTCGGGTGTCAGAGCAAAACAAGGACATTTAAAAGCATATTTGCACACGCTCCTTCAGATGTGTGTTATGCCACATAAATACAGACGTTTTTTTTATTTAGGCAGGAGGAAAAACAAGTCTGTGCTTTTGGATTTAAAACTCTTAAGCCTTCAGCTGAGCTCAGTCTAACTAATACCCAGTCCTGGCACGAAGAGAAAATGAAAAATGGAGTTTCTGCATGAATGAAGTGAAGGACAGGTTTTGTTTGAAATGATTCAAACCGGCTTCGGCACTCAGAGGTCGTGACACCGAGCTCATGAAACATGGATACTTTCAATTACAAGATGAAACCATGAATGTGAGTTTTTAATTCATCAGTTTATTAGAGAGAGCTTTGTGTGCTCCGGCCTTCAGGCGTCAGCTGCCTCTCTCGCCATGTGATGCTCAGTGTACATTATTTCTCTGCAGAGTGGAGTTAAAGACGGCGTTTGCCCACACAGCTCATGGCAGTTTTGGAATAACAGCTCTTTGTAAACTTCAGCTTCTCCTTTTGGGGGGATTTATGCCTAGAAAGCAACCTCATCACTTCCTGGGCTTTGCCAACTTTAGTGGATGTTTCATCTGTGAGTGTCACAGCTCTGTGGAAGCCCCCCTCACAGCCCACTCTCCGCTGAGCCAGCATTTCACATCACTGAAACACAGGACATCCAAAAACATCCAGACAGGGAGGCCGAGGGCGGCTGCTGAGTTTGTAACTGAAACTTTCTTTCTTTGAAGTGACAATGGAAATATTGCCAACATTACTTTGGTCAATATCAATGATCCAATCAATCCCGTCATGACGGTGTCTCCTCTCCTCCTTCAGGTGGATTTTTAAACAACAATCAGTGACAATGACGGTGGAACGTTCAGTCAGAGGCCAGAAAACAAACCTCTAATATCTGGGATGTAGGAAGTTGTATGATATCAACATTTTCACCTGGCAAAGGATTCTCCTTCTTCTTCTTTCTTTTCCCTTTTCCTCATTCTGTTTCTCCTTCTTACCGATCAGTCCCTCCTCTACCTCCTCCTACCCTCCCTTATCACTCCATCACTTGCCCCTCTAACTCCTCGTCTCCTCCTTTCTTCCTTCATCTCTCTGTTCCCTCCTCTCCTCCCCGGTGTGTCAGCGCTGAGAGTGTTTGCGTTCTCCTGGAGACTCCTCCTGTCAGTCTGCTTGTACAAACCCCAGGGCGAACAGACTGGATTAATAACAACCTGCTTCAGCCTGTCATCTCCTGGAGGGAGGGGAGAAAAGGAAGGAGGGAGAGAGTGCACGATACGATAGAGAAAGAAACAAGATCGACCGACTTTACGCCTGGAATCTGGACCAGGATATTAATGTTCATATTAATGTACATCTGCACTTTTCTGTAGTGGTCCCAGTTATATCTGATCAGGAGAAGCTGACTGTCCGCCTCAGCTCGGCCGATAGAAGGAGAGGCCGTGGGGATGTGGGTCTGCAGGGGGGCATGAAGCCACCGGCGATCGCCTCAGAGGCTGAATCTGAACTAATGCTCACAACACTTTCACTTTCGTCTCTCTCTTCATTTCCATTAAAGGAAATCTCACCTTCACCTCGCTCCTTCACACCGGCTCCATCTCCACCAATATAAATAGAATCCCGAAATAAAACATCCCAATTTATCTGCCAGTGACTCAGATCTGATCTCGTCACTGCAGCGTGAACATGAGCAATCACCAGTCGATTAAACTGGAAATATGATCAGCCATTAACTTCTATAACAACTAATATGGATTCATTTCACAGCAAGTGCATGAAATATTGTTTCTTTGATTCTAAAACAAATCAGTGCATGAGATGAAATGACTTTTCTGTCAAGCAGAAACAGCAGGGACAGATTCAAACTGCTGCTGTAACTTTGAATTCAAAGTCCTGTTTGTGTGACTGCACCTCCTGCACACGCTCTGCACCACGCTGCCTGACTGGAAGATATATATATATAAATATACACATACAGAATGAAAGCTGCAGTGTTTATTTATATTTATATGACAGGGGGAAGTTGCCTGACATAATCCAATTAACTGATTTAAGTCAGGCGACTTCCCCCTGTCAGTCAAACACATTTAAGATTGTAATGAGATGTTCATTTTACTTTGTTTCCCAAAGGAATTTTAAAAAATGGAGCAAACAGGCGTATGAACAGAAACCCGACACGTTTACAAAAGCTTCGACCGCAGGATGTCGTCAGTGTTAAACCTTCATGAACAAACACAGCAGCATCACATGAACCCGTGTTGAACTCTACATCATGTCGTGACACTCAGATATAAACACATAAACATATAATCCTATTACAAACACATGGCTGACCTGATTAAAGAAGCATCCTGCTCCCATAAACACACACACACACACACACACACACACACACACACACAGTATTATATATGTGTGTTTGTGAAGCTTGTCACTGTGCATGCATTTCAAAGCCTGCATTAGTGTGTGTGCAGTCACAGTCCACGTGGTCTCACACTCTGCACACAGATCACTTTCAAACAGTGAATCAAACCTGCAGCACGCCTCAGATCTTCAGTGAGTGTGTGACATGTACTCTTCAATGACACAAAGGAGGCTGTGCTGAGGACGCGAGCCTCGCTCACCTCAGTCATCATCTCAACTTTACCCTGGAAAAGTCCTGGAGAAACTCTGTGCATGAACAATTTATCAGAAAGTTCAGGAATATGTTGAAATTTTAAATTCTAACCAGGATTCGAGTGTAAAAAATGTGATCACTGTGCGTTAAACACTCGCTCAGTCGAAGCTGCTCTGCTGTCAAATGACCTTTCACATCTTTCTGAAAGTTGATGCACGACAAACTTTCACGATCACAGAATCCTGAACTCCTCACACAACAAGACGTTTTGTCCCAAACTAGGCATCTAATCCCAGAGCAGGAGCTGTCGTCTCACACTCACCTTCAAGGTGCTTCGAGTTCGAGCATAAACTTTATGAGTCACTCTCATGTTACGTTAACGTAGCATCTACGGACTTATTAACACAACCTTTATTTATTTATTCATATACAGTATTTTGTGGATATACTGTTTGATGTTTTGGTTACTTCCTGTTTATTGACACATCCGAAACTTTTTATTAAAACGTGAAATTTATTTTTTGAAAGCTTTTCATGTCGACACGTTTCCTCATGAAGCCTGGAGCTCTTCTGTTTTTAATCTGTCATTTATTGAATCTTAATAAACATGAAGAGCTGCCGTGTCCTCTGGTGACATCACCCCGAGGACACGGAACTGCAGACACCTCCAAAATTAAATTAAACAGTGACAGACTCATTATCGTCTGTGCTGGCTGTGTTGGGAAACATCAGGTTTTTCAGGGAAGTGTTGTTTGGACCTCCCGGTTCAGGCTGCCTCACTTCCCAACATTTCCCTTGAGGAGAATCAGCCGAGTCACTTTCATGTTCAGACAGAGACAGAGCTTTCAGTGAATGCTACAAATCTACAGCGACTTTTGTTGAGTGCTGCACACAGCGAAGAAGAAGAAGAAAACACCTGAAGAAATCTCTGAAGGATTTGTGAGGACCAGCTGGTCGTGAGGTTTTAATGTCGCTGTCCATCTGCAGGACCTCAGGGTTCTGCTTCAGATCCTGTTCTCAGGTCTAATAACAGGACGCCTGTCCCTTCAGGTGTTCTGCTGTCTGCGTTTTTGAGTTTAAGACCTTACCTGGCACAGAACAGGTATCACCATCACTCCATCACCATCACTCCATCACTCTCTCCTTTGTCCACCCGCTCGTCCTCGCTCTTCCCTTCTTCAGGTTGCATCCTTCACTGCAGCCAGAGTCATTATTAGTTTGACACTTCAGAGATGAAACAGTCTCCCTCCTGATTATCTCCATTGGAGCCAGGATCCGTTCATCAGTCGAGTGCTAATTCACTTTTCTCCTTCCTTTGATCTTCCATTGACTCAGAGTAAAAAGAAAGGATGAGACAGTCCGGCAGCCTCGTGCCGTGTTCCTGGTGTGTGTATTACCTTGAAGATAAGCAGCACACACTGTTCCCCTCTGGCACCACGTCATCAGGACGACAGCGTGTGTGAAAACTTTGGTTAGTGCAAGATTTAGTATGAAGTACTGGAATTTGAACTTTCTACTAAAATGAGTAAAAGGATAAAAAATAGCAGCAAAAAAGTGTGTGTGCGTGTGTGTGTGTGTGTGTGTGCGTGTGCGTGTGTGTGTGTGTGTGTACGTGTGTGTGTGTGCGTGTGTGTGTGTGTGTGAGAACCTTCTTCATCTTGTGTGGGAGTCACTGGACACTCACCTGCTCTGCTTTCAGGAGCTCTGACCCCAACAACAGACACCATGATGACGAGCTGACAGAGCGCGCTGCGTTCATGTGGCTGCTTCTGTCACCATGAGGCTGTCTGTCTGTCTGTCTGTCTGTCTGTCTGTCTGTCTGTCTGTCTGTCTGTCTGCCTGTTCACTTCACAGAATATCACCCTGCTTCATCCTTCCAGGCTCCAGCAGATCTTCAGTCTCCCTCGTGGAAACTGTTTCCCAGTCCGCTCTGGCTTTGCTCGTGTTTTGTGACTCTCTGATTTCCTCGTGCTTCAGGATCTCCACCAGCCACCAACTCATGTCCAGCCGCCATGTTGAACACATCTGCCTCTAGATTCCAATTTTTAAATTATTACTGTCTTATTGTGTTTTTCATGCTAAAAGAGCGTAAAAGGGAATCGAAGCAGTACAGTGAAAAGATCCATGAAGTGACTGCACTGACGTCATGTTTCAGTGTGTATCCATTCTGCTGTTTGCTGCCCGGCAGCTGATTACTTGATGACTTCAGAGAGTTTCTTTTGTGATTTTTGTTTTTCTGACAGAACATGCTGATGTCAGTTTGTTTTTGTGTTTCCTCCGTGCTGCTGCTGGTGACGTGTCGGCAGATCAGCCCGAGCTCGGCTTCTGATGTTTCCTTTCAAACTTTTGGAAATGCACTCAAACCTCGAGTGAGCTGCTCATCTTCCTTCACGCTGCACACAGAAACACTCTTTAATCTGACAGACGTATCAACCTTCTTCATCTGTTCTCATCGCCTCTGTATCTGCTCACTTCTCATCTTTTGTATCCCTCCTGTATTTATTTATTGCTTTCCACCACCGTCTTCCTCCACCGTTCTTTATCCCCTGAGGTGTGTGTCTTTGTTTTAGCTTCAGGCAATGTGTTGTTGCCTTCGATCAGTGATTAGACAGGTTGTCACTGAACACACACACACACACACACACACACACACACACACACACACACACACACACACACACACACACACAAACCTATACTTTAACCATAACTAATGTCTACTCCTAACCTTAACCAACTCAGAGACGATGTTTTGCCTCATTAGGACCAGACTTTGGTCCCCATGAGGACTACCGGTGTTTTTACAGAAATAAATGTAACACACACACATAAACACACACACACACACACACACACACACACACACACACACACACACACACACACACACACACAGTGGTCTGCAGGAAACATCGTGACCTCCTTGTTAACCCTGAACATTTTGTTCATTTTCTGCTGTATGAAAACAGACACTCTGTTTCTCGGAGTTCATGTCGTGCTGATGTTGTTTACGTCCATGTTTTCATTTCATAATTAAATAATTTATCATTTTGCATCTTTTACAGTTATTCTGCCTCTGGCGACATCAGTTCTACAGAATAACTCTTTTTTTTTCAATCGAATCAGACGAAGCAAATATTTCATGAGTAGCACACACACGCTGGATCGAGTTTCCTCTGGTTCCACACGTGGAATTTCATGGACTGATGTAGCTGATGACGAGCACAGGTGAACACGATGAACGCTGGACTGTTGAAAGTGTAAATTTATTTTATTGCATATTTTCTACACGATAAATTGCTCAGGAGCTTCTGTGTCAAGATCAGTAGATCATGTAGAGCTGTAGGTCACATCAGCAACAGATTATTTTTAATGTTGGGTCAAATACATGATGTACTTGGACTTTCAAAATAAAGCTTGCTGAAAAACATTTCCCATTGATAAAAAAAAAGCCTTCAAACAGTGCTCGCCTTATAAAAAGTCCTGTGTCTGGGACTTTTATGTCTTGTCATCTGACTTCAACTGCAAATCCAAACATGACACTCGATGATGCATCTAGAAATACGTTTCTACAGCATCTTCGCTTGAAGCCAAGGGCCACAACGAGAGTGAGAACAGGCTGCGTGTGCAGAGGAGTGCATCTTTTAACTCACACAAGCACAGTAAGATGATTATTTGTTCTCATCATTGGTGGAAAGAACATAGAAGACTTTAGAAAGGCTGATTGTTTGTTGTCCTGCTGTTTCTGAAGTCGCTGGTCACTGCATGTGATTCATGGAGAGCGGATGACCGCGTCTTCTGTGTGTTCAGTGAGAGGAAGTGGAGCTTCATGATGAGGAAACAGGCGAGTGGACGGCCTGACGCAGCAGAAAGTGTTGACACTGTGCTGACCAACACCAAAATAACTCAAACAATGGAGGAGGAGTAAAGGGACGTATTGGGGCCAGGGAGCCCAGCTGCCATTCTGCAGCAGTGGGGAAGAAGTTAACCAAGCGGTGGAGATACAGAGTGGGTGTTTGTTCTCCCACAGGCAGCAGAAATAAAGTGCCTGCTCACTCGTTTTGAGCTGGATATGAACGCCGGCTTGGTGAAATGAGATTTACAATGTGAAGATGACCCCGAAAGGGAAAGTAATTAAAACTATAATTGGGTTGAACTCTCTGTCATTTGTGTCCCTGCCAGTGTGTGTGTGTGTGTGTGTCGCATGTGGTAAAAACCACACATGTGAGGGACGTCTTCTTCGCCAACTACTAATGAGAGAATCTTGCATAGAGATGTGTCACGTGACAACTTTTCTGCCAAGTTTTTCTGGCACCAACCATTTATATCTCACACACACACACACACACACACACACACACACACACACACACACACACACACACACACACACACACACACACACACACACACTCTCACAGGAAAGCAGCAGGAGCCGTGTATATGAGCCTGTTACACAGAGGAGCTGAACAGAATCACGTGTGCTCTGGTTTACTACACAAACACGGTGTGAAATACACAAAGAGCTGCTCGAACTGCTGATGTGAATCATTAGAAATGTTGTAACGTACTCGTGTCTTATAGAAATGACGACAGCTCAGCACGCACAGGTGTGTGGAAGTGTGTGAAACTGTGTTAAAGGTTGGCGTAGGGTTTCACAGTCAGACGTTAAAGACGCCGATCCTCTTTTCCACTGCTGCAGTCTAGTTCCTACATAACGTCTTTGTGTCTTTGTGTCTTTGTGTCTTTGCACGCTGGAGAACACAACCTGAGCTTCAGCTGCAACATGTTTTGTAGATTTTTCATTTCTTGTCCTGATTGTCGATCACAGCTTAAACTTTACGTAATAACAAGCTCAGAACTTTATTCTCTATGATTTAATATTGAAGTACGATTGGGTCGAGCTTTAGTGTGTTTGCAGTTTAGTGTGTTGAAGGTTTTTGTGTGTTGGATGTGTGTTCTTTGTGGCTGTGGAGATTTTGGCATTGTTTGGCTGGAGGCTCCGGATAAACTCGGCTCTTCCCGACACTGTACGTTCTTTTTTCTGCTGTCCTAGTCGGTTTGTGATTTTACCTTCAAACCGGCTGCAAAGAGACGGATACACAGTCCGACTGTTTCACTACAGTGGGAGGCAAATGGAGGCGCACAGTACCTGTTCATATCCACACATACAATATACACATGTACTGTGAAAGCCTGTTCTCTCAGGAGAACCGTGACATTTGCTACAGCTGCTGTAGCCCGTTTACAATTACTGCTGTCTACACCTAGCTTCTATTTCTGGAAATAATGCATGCCACCTGTAATTACATTTACCTGTATCAAACTGCAGCTTAAAATTAACCGCTGTCCTGACTAACGAGCGAGTCCCTGAATTAGAAAAGACGGGAATGTGACAGTTTGACGTTGTTTTGAGGGATTATTTCCACTGCATGATTACATGGAAGAAAAAATAAATAAATAAATAAATAAGGAAAGAGTTTCTCCACTCGCTTCCTGTCAAATCAAGACAGGCTAATGTACTTTTAATCATCACACTGACACGCATCATGCAGTCGAAGCCACGTTTGAGTGGTACATTGATAATATGATGAGATTTCCATCCAGTAAATGAACTTCCTCCATCCTTAATATCTATCATCTGTTTTTTGTGGAGCTCTCACACAATGATATAAAGCTGCCAATCAACATTTCTGTAGTTCACATAAATAAACCTGTGAGATCTGGGAACACAGCGACGATCGGACAGTAGTACAAGTACCATTCTGTTTGTTATTGAGCGTATGTCGGACAACAAAAGCCCATTAGGAAACATCCTTTGAGTGCCTGAGGGGTCGCAGGTCACGGACATCCATGTTGGCTTTGGGCCTGACGTGCAGAGATGTGTATGTACTGTCACACCGCGGCGAGGTCAAGCTGGGTTTTTGTTATGTCTTGTCATTTCCTGTTTTATTTTGAAAGGTCTGATTGTCTCCACCTGTTCCCCATCACCCTGTGTATATATTGTCTGCGTCTCCCTTTTGTCACACCGCGGTGAGGTCAAGTTGGGTTTTTGTCATGTCTTGTCATTTCCTGTTTTATTTTGAAAAGATAACTCTCCTCTCGTTTCAGGTCACTTGCCCTTCCTCGTGTGTCACCGGTCTGATTGTCTTCCCCGCCCTGATTGTCTCCACCTGTTCCCCATTACCTTGTGTATATATTGTCTGCGTCTCCCTTTGTCCCGTGCCAAAGTGTTTCGTCCCAGGATTATTCACCAAAGCCTTGTTTCATGTCCATAGCCGTAGCGTTGATGCTCGAGTATTCTTTTGTTTCTTCCTCGTATGAGTGATTTTCTGTTGTACTTCCTAGTCTAGCTTTTTGTTACTTTGTATCTAGTCTAGTGTGTTTTCAGCCTCGTTTTTTGAGCGCCTTTAGTTTATGTTTCATAGCCCTTTTGGTTTTCCTCGTTATGAGTGATTTTGATTTCGTTAACCTTTAATACATTTAGTCATAGCTTATTGTTCCTCGTTGAGAAAGATTTTGATTTTGTTATTAAGAGTAGTTCAGTGTTTTTTCCTCCTAGGAGTGATTTTTTGTTTTCTTTAGTTTAGGCCCTTTTCATAGCCTCACTCAGTCGAGGATTTTTCCCGTCCTAAATAAAACCGCTTCTGCCTATACTCTGCATCTGAGTCCTCATTCGAGTCCCGGCCTGACACCTTTGTCCCGTGCCAAAGTGTTTCGTCTGGTGCAGCGGTCACCTAAGCCTTGTTTCATAGCCCATAGCTTCAGCATATTAGCTCTTGTGTCTTGTTTTCCTTCCTAGAAAGATTGAATTTTTGTTGTACTTCGTAGTCTAGTCTCTTGGTTTCTTTGTCTTTAGCCTAGTGGTTTTTCAGCCTCATTTGAGCACCTCAAGTTAATATTTCGTAGCCTTTTGTTTTTCCTCGTTGTGAGCGATTTTGATTTTGGTAATCTTTTGATAAGAGTAGTTCAGAGTTTTTTCCTCCTTGGAGTGATTTTTTTTTTTTTGTTTCACCTCGGCCTTGTTTCATAGCCTCACTCTTTTCGAGGGTGTTGAAGATCTGAATAAAACAGCTTTCTGCTCAGCTCGGCATCTGAGTCCTCCTTGAGTCCCGGCCTGACACGTACGAGATTTTTCTGGATTTTCTGACACTGATATCGTAGATGCTGAAATTCTTTGTGATTGTGTGTTGAGAATGTTTTTTCTTAAATTGTTAAAGCTGTTTTTCACAAAGTGGTGAACCTCGACTCCCAGTCTTTATTTTTCTGATGAGAGCTGAGCTGCATGCATTAAAAAAAGAACCTCTCCTGCCGCGTCACTCAGAATTATCAGGCCACATTTCACTTACAAGCCTTATCGACCTGTCTGTGGCGCGTGCTGGCACAAAATAATCAACAATTCATGAGTGTTTCTTCATAAAAAATGCAGCGCTCAGCTCTCCTGCCATCCTTTGACTCTCCTGAACAACTTTGTAGGATGGAAACTGTGCTGACACTGACCTGTGTGAGTACATCATCTGCAGGAGATGACATCTCAAAGAAACTAATAAAGGCTTCATGAGCTTTTCTTATATAAATGCTTCGATGCACAGCGAGAAGTCAATGTCACCAAGCAATGGTGTGTTTTCTAATTCTGGTTTACTGAGGCAACATTTCAGAAACAAACAAACATTTAGACACAAACTGGAAAAGGAAAAATAATTAACATGTCACAGTTCTTGTTCATGTTGACAGCACAGATGTTAACAATGCTCCGGGAGGTTCTGACACGTTCTTACAACTTTTATTTTGGTCGCTTGGGTCACAGGTGAGTGTTATGATCCATAAATCATAACCGACAGAACCAGGGACGAGCAGGAACAGCCAGACAGGTTGTAAACAAAGTTACCCACACTGAACATTGTGCGGTTCTGTTCATAACCTTCATGTGCAGAATTTCTAGGCGCAGCCAGGGCGTTGAGGGGCTGCGATTCGGTGGCCTCAGGATTGGGTCGCTGCTTTTTGCGGACGATCTAGTCCTGTTGGCTTCATCGGAGCGTGGCCTTCAGCTCTCTCTGGAGCGGTTTTCAGCTGAGTGTGAAGCGGCTGGGATGAGAATCAGCACCTCCAAATCTGAGGCCATGGTGCTCAGCCGGAAAAGGGCGGAGTGCAGCCTCCGGGTCGGGGATGAGATCCTGCCTCAAGTGGAGGAGTTCAAGTATCTCGGGGTCTTGTTCACGAGTGAGGGAAGGATGGAACGGGAGATCGACCGGCGGATCGGTGCGGCTTCTGCAGTGATGCGGACCGGTCCGTCGTGGTGAAGAAGAAGCTGAGCTGAAAGGCGAGCTCTCGATTTACCAGTCGATCTACGTTCCTACCCTCACCTGTGGTCACGAGCTTTGGGTAGTGACCGAAAAAATAAGATTGTGAATACAAGCGGCCGAAATAACCTCCCAATAAAAAAAACTTACAACGACTGCTCATGTGGCTTCAGCAATGTTTCCTCACTCCAGGATCTTTGATACTTGCTATCATATTTAAATCTATGGAAATAAAAACACCATCATTTTTGTTGTTTCTTTTCCTTGTAGCTGCTGTTCTCCACCAATGAGGACAAAACTAAATATTACTGCTGTTCATTTTACTAAACATTAATTTCTAGAAACTGAAGATGTTTTGTTGTTTTTTATTCCACCACAACAGCAACTTCTGACTGATACCATCATGAATTAAAAATGTTCTGTATGATACAGTCAGTCAATCCGTGTTATTTATTCATAGTTTTGACAATGCAGCTCGCACAGAAAACAACATGAAAAATTCAAGATGATGTTTTATGTGCTTAACCGTAGGTCTATATGTTAACCTGTGCATGTCGCGCCAGCAGGGACCCCGTCTGGGAATGTGCATGGTCGTGTACAGCATGCAGTACATCCTGTGCCATGATGACAAGAGGAAATCAGATGAGCAGACGTAACAAGAAGAGACACGAGAGCAGCCAGTACAGAAGAAGCAACACGAGAACACAAAGAGGAAAAAGGACGATGACGATGACTCCTCACTGTCATCTGCAAATCATTTCATCTGTAATAAATCATAACAACTCCAAACTGTCTCACTCGTTGGACCTCAGGCTCAGTTCCTCTCTCTCTTAGCATGTTTCAGATCTGACACTGTCCCAGAAAACTCCTGACCAGGTTACTGGCAAATCATTCTGCCACATGTGTGTGGACTGACTGCCCACAGGGCTATCATTTATTAACCATAAATCACTTCGCTGCCAAAACATCACAGGAGAGCAAAGTGGTCACTTAGCCTTGGGTCAGTCCAACTGGATCTCAGCGAGATGAGGCTCATTTATCAGAGAAACTAATTGGAGATGATGGAAATCGAGAGCCACCACTCTGTTGAACTTCCTGGGACTTCCTGACAGCGTTTCCTCATTAGTCCAATGCTGCTGGATTTCAAGTTTCTCTACAGTAATACTTGTTAGCAGGATCAGATCGGTGTAGGTTCTGGTTTTTGGGATTTGTTGACTAAACAGAAAAGCCTAGACATGACATAACAGTAATATATAAATGAATGGTTTGGTTACTGCTGTGTTTTGTTGAGGGAACTAAACTCCTGCTATTGTGTGTCCATTTCCGGAGCAGGGATTCGTATCAGCCGTGCCTGTGTCATGCTCTGCATGTAATGGCTTCACTGCTGAGGACGGGGTGGTACGGGGTGGGTGGACCAATAATTTCTGAGGCATTGTGTGTGATGCATAGTCCGAGTCTGTTTCTATTGGAGGCAGATAACATGGTGCAGTAACAACAGAGGAGAACGGTTGAATTATACTTTGCGGAGCAGCAGCAGAAGGTGACGGGCAGCTTAAAGAGCTTCGAGGCTGCAGATGGCAGAGAGTCTGTGTTGGCAGCGTTTGTGGATGTCAGCCGCGTGTTGTTCAAAGCTCAGTTTCGTGTCCTTGGTGAGTCCGAGACATTTGAAGCACTCCACTATCAACATTTTAATTATTGATACAGGTGGGGTTGTGGGTGGAGTTGTGCTGGAAGTGGATCTGATTCCTCTGTAAAAAACATTTACATCTTCAGTAGCAGCAAGCAGTGAGCTATGCACAGCCAGGACAGGGCTCCTGAAACAAACTGTCAAATGTACGTCTACAAGTAAAAAACCTGGATGTCCTTTGACCTGCCTGTCGACAAATCACTTTAGCACTCTGTGCTGAAACAGAGTAGAGTTGTGAACACTGCCTGGATGTATCCAGCCTGTCCTGACTTGACCTCTGACCTCTGAGGTCATGGATGTCTGAGCATCGCTGTCCTGGTCCTCAGACGTCAGCCTGGTCCTGCCCACAGAGACCAGAGAGGCGACGGACTCGCTTGTTACGTTGCTGTCCAGTACAAAGACAAAAAGGCCGGACCAGCGGAGCAGAGCGAAGGCCATCAGACTGCAGGGACCGGCTCCTCATTAGGTCAGCTCGTTAGAGCACCTCGTTAGCACATGTCCTGCGTCATTAATTTGGTCAGCTCCCCAGACAGAGATAAATGGAGGAAGTTAGCTTGGTTAGAGGAAGAGACGGTTTCTCTCTAAATCTATTACACGTGTGTGTGTGTGTGTAAGTGTGTGTGTGTGTGTGTGTGTGTGTGTGTGTGTGTGTGTGTGTGTGTGTGTGTGTGTGTGTGTACATACATCCCCACACAAAATGTGAAGACCTCATTCTAGGCTCCATTAGGTGATGCCTGTTGGCAAATAGAAAGATGAGAGAGAAAAAGAAGGAAGAAAGAAAGAAGATCTCCATTTATGAAATCTGAATCCTTTATTTTTATAATATATTTATCTTTTGTTGTTTTTAGTTTCATTGAAGTAACAAAAATCACACATTTCTGAACAGAGATATTAATAAAGTGTCTGACTCTTTGTTGCGTCTTTGTTTTCAACCCGTCTGTTTTTGTCTGAGACTTGTCGGGTTGTTCCCAGAGCTTAGTAATTATTTTGATTAATGTGACATTATTACAACTGCAAAGCTAAAAGAAAATGAGACCCGAGTTTTTAATACAGAATTATCAAATTAGCACAAATGACAAAAACCTTTGTGCGTGTGTGTCTTGAATGACAATATATCGCAGCTCTGTTGCAGGAGAAGCTTTCTACCTCTGTTACATCGCTGCCATAAAACCGTCCTTGTCTAATTGAATTCAGTTTGCCTCAGGGTGACACAGTAAAACGTAACAAGGCACAAAACTTACTCATCCACTTAACAAGAAATGTTAAGTCGGGATTAGGACGGACTAGAGAAAGAGAGAACAGAGAGGACGGGGGCAACAGAATTCCTGGTTCAGATCCAAAGTCTGACTAACCCAAAGCAATCCTTTCACTTCCCATGGAGACTGCTCAGCTCCAACGATGATGCAAAGAGGATTTAGAAATGTTGACCTGAGGCTTACATTATTAATGACCTCTGTGTTACACAGACTGCAGGTCCTGCATCTCCAAACCATTCACACATTTATCAGAGTGAAATGACTGGACTGACATTTTTCTCTGACACCAGGGTGACAAGTGGCCTAACTCGGATGAAGTGATCCTGCAGTTCTGCTATTTAACGTGCTGTTCACCGGTGGAAATGTCACCAGGATAATGAGCGTTTGCCTGAAAATAGATCGGACCAGGAAGCAGACAGCGGACGTCTGTCCTCGGTGAGGGTGAGTCCAAATATAAGGCTGGAAGCAGAGGAAGTTATTTTCATTCCATCTCCTTCGGTTTGTAATGTAACGTGCCGTAGGTTCGAAACTTATAGAAACAGTGCTCTCACTCTTTCTACCTGAACGCAAAATCAATTCCACATTCACGTCAGTGGAAAAGCTCCCAAAGCTTTTTCATCATTAACATTCAGAGACGAGGAAACATGTGAGTTCCTGGGATGACTTGTCCTCCAAACAAACAAGTGATGCACGTTCAAACTGTCTTTCCTCAAAGCCAATCAATCATTACACAAAGTTTAAAGTGGACACGATCGGTACATTGACAGATTTGTGTTGCTGAAAGTCTAAACTAGAGACGCCGTGTTGATGTGATCGCTCATCATAAAGGCTAAACACATTTATATTTTATTTTTACCCACATTGACTAACAATGAGTGCATCAGTGGAGAAATTCAGTTTCTAGACCTTCATCATTTTCAAGCAAGCAGCAGTAAGCTGTGAAGTGTGACCCCTGGATGAACTTGTACAGAAGAGGAAACTGCAAAATAAGAAACACATGTGCAAACATAGTAAAGGAGACATGTATGATTACACCTGCATGTGTATATTTAAATTCTGTGTCAATTATCCTGCTGCTTCCTCACGTTTGTCATGCAGCTGTCAGCTTATAACATCATGGCTGATTCTCCCTACAGAGGAAACCATTAGTGCAAACCTGTCACCTCCAACATGTTTATATATGACTCATCTGCTTCAACAAATACTGCCTGGGTTACATTTGCTGTCAGTGTTTTTCATTGTTAGAGACAAATCTGCATCATATCTGCATTTCGCAGCCTTAAATCAAAATGTATCTGCTTATGTATTTCTGGAATACATGGAGTATTTTAATTTAATTGTATTTATTTGTTATGTACCTGCTATGTATTGTTTTTACAGCTTTGTTGTAAAGCACTTTGGGCACCGCCTGTAAAGGGGTATACAAATAAACTTGATTTGATGGTGTCAGAGCAGGGTTACCTTTAACAATATTCAAACTCATTCAGTATGTTTCATGTGTTTAGACTGTTGGTGTTGGCGGTGCCATTTGTGCAGGTTTAAATACTTTAGATTCAGACATCTCAACATCTGACGCTCCAACCTGCTGCACAAACAGACTCGGTGTCTTTCCAGACTTCAGATCGCTGAGGTCAGAATTATTTTTTTAATTCAGTACATTGTTTGAATAGTGGGAGATCACTTTATTTTAAATATCTGGAATTAACAAAGGAAGACAAGAGCTGTAAGAAAATCTGCTGCAGCGTCCACATCCTGTGTGAATGTGACGTGGCTCTTCCAGGGAAGTTTTGAAAGTACGCAGGATGGGAACTTTTCTGCAAGCGCTTTGTTTTCATGCATTGCACTGCCATTTCATTTCAGTCTGTAAAACTCTGCACAACACTATGAACGTCCCCCAGGGAAGAGTGAAGGTGGGCACTCCCTCCTCTCTGTGACTCAGTCTTTCCGTTCAGTGAAGGGAACCCGTGGCATCTGTGGACAATAAATAAAAGATTAGAGGCTCATTCTGAGGTAACACGAGAATAATGATTCTTATTTTCAGGTGGTAAAACATAGTTATGAATATTATTTTCCATCATTTTCTATTCTGTGAATCTGACACACTGAACCTTTCACAATAAAACACAAAGACTCAAATACTAATGATTTGTTTCTGGCATTTAATTGTGTATTTCCGTGCTTTATAGATGAACCTGAACTCTGTGACTGCAGAGCATCAGCAGCATGTGGGACTGAACCGTGGCCAACATTAGCTTCATAAAATGTGATATGAGGCAATCCAGTCAGCCAGGAGACGAATATTTAGGAGAACTGGGTGACACGGAAGAATTTAGGGAGGCAGAAGACGAGGCAGGATTATTTTGGGATGGGAGTGGGGGAGTTCCAGCAGCATGGATGAGAGCTGAACTGATTCCCTGGTGAGAAACTGATTTTTCTGATGTTTTCAACAGTAAAAAAAAAAAAAACCTGCAGTAGCTCAGACAAGAGAACAGGTTTGAGGCCTGGTGCTGTATAATGCATACTCTCCAAAAACAGGTCATGGAGTGTCTCATCTCAACTCAGCTGCCCCCTTGTGAGGGTTCATCACCCACCTCCTGCATAATTCATCCAACAACTCCCCCCAAAAAGGACAACACACACAAACAGATCTCAGACAGTCACCCTGCAGAGAAATGGAGGTTCAGTCGAATCTTAAAGCTCTTCACTAATGTCAAGAATATGTTTGAGTGAGTGTGGGGGCGGACGGTACACCTGCTCTGATCATAATGATTTTAAGTGACCTCTCTTTGGTTATAAAGCCAATGATGTGAAGGAAAGCAGAGGTCCATGTGGAGTCACAGCTCACTGTGATTTGTATGGTGTCTGTTACCTCATTCCTCCTCCCTGGAGCCGAATGCATAAAACTTTGTGAGGCAGTTCGAGGAAATGTATTGCAACATTTCTGAGGTATCGACTGAGAGAGTGCTTACTGAGACACATCACCAGGGGGCAGAAACCATCAGGAGCATTTCATACACATGAACTGGGATTTATAGAAACAGAAGGTGTAGTGAGAAGCTGGCACCTCACACACATATTTCAGATCGAGTGTGATTTAAACAATCAAAGATAATTCATCTCCTGTGAACCATCATATCTCAGTCAGCGTCAAACTTCAGAGAGGTAATTAATGATTTAGTTTGTAGCGCTCATTGAGAACTGCAGTGCTTCACAGTAAAGGATGAAATGAACCACAGGGAAATAAAGTGTTACGTCCAACATAAGAAAAGGGTGCTCGCCTCTTTCCCCACTCCCAAGAATGACCAAGGTCACAGAGCTGCAGTCCAACCAAAGATCATTTATTCAATTATTATTGTTAGTATTTCAAAGTGGTAGTTTAAAGCTTCAGGGTGAGCACGGCCCAAAACAATCTGATCCTCACAGAAGAGGACAGGACAGGACAGGACACGATACGATACGATACGATACGATACGATACGATACGATACGATACGATACAGCCTGGTGCAGTTGGGAGTAAGGTCAAGAGAAGAGGAAGAATGAATCCAGCGGCGGCCATTTATAGCCGATCCACCAGTCCATTAACCAATCGGCAGGCAGCACCTGGAGAGAGGGAGAGACCTTAAGGTGGTAGCACCACCCCTAGGCAGGGAGGAACAATAACACAAAAATAACACAACACTAAATTATGACCCTGGCTCATAACAAAAGTCAAACCTCTAATCCAAGTCAAAGAAACTTTATGTCTTTCATTTTGTTTGTGGAGTGTGAGGGAATAACACACACCATTTTAAACACTGATGTGTAATCAGGTGAATGTTTTTTAACTTTGTGGTCCGGGAACCACAAGCACAGAATTACATGACGGGAATTACTAAGTCACACACCAACAACTGTTTCACTAATTTTGGAAACTGGAAGATTTAAACTTAAGTAACCAGACATGAGTCTAATTCAGTTCATTATTTAATATCTCATAAAATGTAGAATTGTACATTTTAATGTTATCAGAAACTCAAAGCTGCGAGTTTACTCTCCATCCTTGGACGGACGGATTCATTTTTAGTTTCATCTTGCATTTTCAGCCCTTTGTTAGAGAACGTGTCACTAGCCGATATGATGGATTAAAAAAAAAACATCTTCTCTCTCTGGATTTTTTCTTTTCATTGTGAAGAACCGACGATAGAAAGTGAAGACAATACAGAGCAAATGGAGGCTGGAGGAAGACAAAGAAACAGACACCGACTTATTAAAACATGGAGTCTGTCAGCGAGTCCCATTATCCAGTGGAAGAATTCAATTTTTCTCACTTTCAAAAGGAGAAAGAGTTTTTTTTTTTTCACTGTTTCAGAGGAGACAGTGAGAGAGAGAGAAAACACAGACACTGCTCATCACCATCTCAAAGAAGAGACGGATTGATTATCAGGATTTCCTCAGAATAAAAGACACGTTTCATGCTGATTCAGATAAGGGAAGATTATTTAAAATACACACACACACACACGCATGTTTAAGACGAGGAAAAAAACAAAGTGTTGGTTATTATCAGTGTTTCAAAGTGAGCGAGGAGACAAAGGTTGAGAAGAAGGAAGAGATGCCGAGAGGGGGAAGAACTTCGTCACATGAAGACTAAGACTTAAGACTAAACACACGACAGACAAAAATTCACAAGGTAACAAAACAGAGAGAAGTGATGAAGAGCATCTTCATCCTTCAGCTTCTTTGTCTTGTTGTGATTGGTCCCTTCTCATCTCTCTTTGTGAGATCTGGAGTTTCTTCACATGTTGTGGAGACACATGGAAAGCATATTTAAAAAACAAAAACTAAATGGAGCAGGCAGCACATAGTATGACTAAACAGTAGGTGGCGCCAATTCTCCAGAAGAAGTTGTTGATGTCATCTCAGTGCTCAGATGTGTGATGGTGTGGACCTGCTGGATCTCACATCATCATCATCATCATCATCATCATCATCATGGGGAACAGACATATTCACCTCCAGCCTGTTGGAATGTGGCCGCTTCCAGGTGAGGAGTGAGGCGATGTTTGAGGGGAACGACAGAAAAGTGATTTCTTGTCTGACCTGCTTTTTACCTCGGCACACAAATACATCTGAGCAGATAAATCCACACGTGCCTGCAGCTTTAATGAGCACAGCTGTGCTGGCTCTTTGTCACACACCTCAGCAGGTGTAAAACTCCACCAGGTGAGTCCTCCATCCAACTGGGTCACTACTGGAAAGGTGAAGACACACCACCTGCTGCACCCTGGGCAAGTTATTTCAAGGGAAAAGCTCACAGTTATTATATTCTGATAAACCTCATGTATGACGGCATACAGATGTTTTAGACAGAAACATGTCAGACGGCTCCAGCACCTCACACGCTGCATTAACTCCCCCAATCATTCTCAGTAAAGACGTCTTTAAGTTTCCTATAAAGCTCCAAAACTCCCAAATCAGCTTTCCACAGTTTCCTCCCGCACACAAACAGTTCCCATGATGAAGGATATTACTGACCCTTCACCACAAGCATCCATCAGCCTCGTTAGCCCGACCGCTGCGTGCCTCCTGAAGGAAAAGTAATATCTAAAGTGCCGAGCACTTTTCTGCTCCTGTCACAAACGCTCAGCTCTGACTTCTGGAGGACGGCGCGCAGTACAGTGTGGGCTAAAAGTGCTCTGTGCTTTAGTTGAGCATGATGTTTGTGTTTTAAGTTATGAGCTGCAACTCATTTAGCTTTGTGTTTTATTTCTGTACCTGTGGTCGTCACTGCTGCAGCCCCACATACTCAAACCAGCTTTATCATCAGAGCTTCTGGCACCGCCTGCCCCCCCTCTAGCCTGACCGGACCCTGCGTCAAACAAAGACCTGTTCTTATTTTATTTTTTCATCATGGCTTAACTCTCCTCCACCTCAGGGGGGAGAGCTGTGCTACGCCCGGCCTTCCCCGCTCTGCTGTCTTTGCACAGAGGGCAGGGTTGTGCATCCAACTTCTCCAAACCCCTAGGAACCATTTACTGAACTTTCAACCGTTTTGTATTGTGGATTACAAAAAGGGGAACCAGGACTCTTTGTCACAACCCCAACTTCATGTATGTTGGTATTCTGCTGTACCTGCCCCGTAACTCTAGTCTCAGCCTGGTTTGCAGGCTGCGTCTGCTGACTACCTACCTGCTGTCAACTCTTTAAAGACACTAGGGATGCAACCGATCCAACAGTTTCCCATTCAGAACCGATTACAATACCTCTACTCAGGGTTTGAATCTGTCAGTGCAGTTAATGCCAGTGTTTTTTCCTCAAGTTTAAAGCTGTATTTAAAAGGGTTTGCTGGGGCAGTATTAACAGCACACCATGGGTTAGATTATGGTTAGGTATTAGCCATAATGTGAGCACGATGAATACAGACTTTATCTTTTTAACAGATCAGTGCGTCACTATGATGTGCCGTATTTATCCTTGTATACCACAACTGTATCTGCTTTTCTCAGTTTTTAATTGTAACACTACTAACGGACACTAGGTGGCAGTATTGTCTTCCTTTGTTTTAGCAGTGTGCGTTCAGCTTTCACTGTGTATAGACATACACACCTAAAATCATGGTGACACTTTATTTGGATTGTTCATTTTTGTAACATTTCAGCTGTTTATTGGATAAAAATTCAACAGTTTCACCAATAAAGCGTTTCCTGATCAAACCACTGTGGTTGAGGTTTGGCCCAGTTAAAGCACAGAGACATGTTGGTTGTGGTTTGAAGTCATGAAGTGTGAGAAACAACAAACTCAGGGTTTACCTTTTACCTCTTTATTGACCAGACTGCGTCAGTTATTTGTAGTTTGTACATGTCAAGAAAACTCAGGGTGTTGTATCCGCTCCTCTTCCATATTTCAGATCATCTTTATTTTTTCAGGGTATTTGTTAGTTTTCCTCCAGGAATCATTCACAACATCCCCCTGCTGGACTTATTTGACCATCCAGTAGTACTGAGGCAGATGGTGCCATGAGAACAACTGGCATCATCTTAATATATTGTCTCTAATATAATATCCCAGAATGAAACAGCCAAGCTATCAACACAGCCAACAGCCACAGAGCAAAGAGGAAGAGAGGAAGAGACAGCTTCAGGAAATACAGAGGAGAAAAGATGTCTGGATGAGAGACAGATGCAGGGAAAGGTTGAGACAAAAGAATAGAGGGAATGGAGGATAAGAGGAAGAGAGGAAAACAGAAAGAAGGGAAGGCTGAGGTTAGACATGGAGGCGGAGATGAAAGAGAGAAGTGCGGAGAGATTGAGGGAAGGACAAAAAAATGAGAGATCACAATGTGTGAATTGGAGGTCCAGATGTGACCGATGTGTCAGCCAGACTCAGTTTGTCCTTCACGAACAGAAACAGTAAGGAGCGAGACTGACATCTAGAGGATGGAAAGCGAACAGCAGCTGCCTGTTTGTTTTTCTTTGTCTTCTTTTCAGTGAGAGAGAGTCACCAGCATGACTGTAGGTACAGCTCATGTTTGTCATTTAGTGTGCAAGATAAGTGCGCATATTTGACTCTACAAAATAAAAGCATTCCATCTTTCTTCACCCTGGATGTGGCTACGGTCTCTGCTTATGTTGAGAGAAGATCGGGAGGTGTCCCATCAGTCTGTAGACAAATGTTAGAAAAGGAGGGCATGTCGTTTAAACTCATCAGTTTGTTCACTCTCTTTATTAATTGCTGATCGCTGTGATGACTATATCCAGCGTTCCTCACGCTCCTCAGGGAGTGACTGGCAAATAGAAAAGTGTTGATTGTCTCTGTTTGGGCTGAGCGTATGTCCTATATCATATGAGTGAAGAGGATGAATAAAAGACAAAGCAAAGACAAAAACACCTGTTCCCACTTCTCACCAGTCCTGCAGCTACCTGGCTGACTCCACCCACTCCTCACCTGCAGCTCACTCCTTCATCAGCTGCTCGCCATGTAACCCTTTGTTTTCCCCAGATTCTCTTTGTGTCTTTGTGTCTTTGTGTCCTTCTTCAGCTGTTTTCTGTTGTTGCTGCCTGTCGTTGACTGCTTGATGCTTTCCGGACGTTGGTTTGTTTGGACTGCTTTCTTCCTGATGATAAAATCATTGAACTGCATCGAGCTCTCCCTCTGCAGTCTGCATTCAGGTTGTTCCTCTGTGTTCCCACATCCATGGCAAAATACAGGCGCGCAGATAGGTTTGAGAAACTGGGGGGGACGAAGCTGCCCCCAATGCCCCTAAAACCGCTACTGGCACACACCTCAGTAAACCAAATATTATGTTAATTCATATTTTGGTTTCCTCGTGATGCTTGAATCAGAAGATTTGAAGAAGACAAAGTTTAAAAAACAAAAACAAAAACAAAACAAAACGTTAAGCTACATAAAAGTGGGTGGGACGGATCTACGGTCATTCAAAAGTGGGTGTGTCATGACACACCTGACACACCCACTATCTGCGCCCCTGGCAAAATACATAAGCTACAACACATAAAAAAAGTAGCAACATTTCCCTTGTTGGACAAGTTAACCTAACACGTAATCTGTTTGCAGTGTGTAGCAGTGACGTCTCCCTCCTGCTGAGAGTAGTTTATAGTCACCGTCGCCCTACTTTAACTTTCATGTGATTCCAATGAAGGGTTGTGGATGCTCGATGAATACAAGCCCCGGCTGTTGAATTATGTTGCAGCAGATTACATTGAACTCAATCTGCAGTGAGTCATTCCTCAGACCAGAGCAGCAATATTGGTTCATGTGAAAAATGATCCTAATTTAACACATTCTTGATTATATGAAAAATCACTTCACATCCCCGACTGATATTTGTCAGGCTAATATGAGAATGTCCAGCAATTTGTCATAATTGCAGAGACGGGATGTTGAGTTTAATCCTGTGAGGATCTTTTTACGTTCGGAGGTTTAATAATGTGGATGCCTTGAACAGCTGCTGTGCTGCTATTAAAAACTGGTCGTCGTTTTTTTTTTCCTCCGACTGAACATTTTACATAAATTGTCTTTGAGCAGATTTACAGATGATATAACTGACCTGTTTTTAGGCTTCAATTAGAAATCTTGGAATTATTCCGGATCCAATTTGCACATTAAAGTCCCGACCAACCAATATCATTAAAATCTGATCAGTGCTGTGCGAAAATAGAGCAAATCCTCTCTGTCATCTCCTTCTGCCTTGCTCACTGCAGTTCAGTCTGCATGGCAGTGAGAATGCATCTGCAGGGCTGATGAACAACATTGAACACAGCAAGCGAGCAGCTCTTCTGGCTGTTCTGGCTCTATGTTTGTGTCTTTGTGAGATTTTTATATGTCGACGCTGCAGGTTCTCTTCAAGGCCGCCATGTTGAACCACCTACCGTCTTTCTACAGTAGCTCAGAACAAACCAAACGCGAGTTTTGCAGCCGCTGTAGTTTCTTCATTATGCTACGGAGGAGAGGGTGAAGCAGCAGAGTTGCAATCAGGTGACAGACACACGTGAGGCTTTGATAAATGTTTTTATATCTATATTCCATCAGTATCTTTATTGACATAAACAACATGCAAAACACAAGAAAAACCAGTAAATGCAATGAACCACCTCTGAGGCAAACGATGGTCGCTGACAGTTGAAATCACACAGTAAATTCATCCATTCAAACTGTTTATCACACTTTAGAATAAAATCGTCCCAGACTGTGTGAGTATTAAGTATTATTCAGATAACTGCAGTGATTGGTCGATTCAACGATTCGTTGTCAGCTATTAAATATGAATATTTTCTCTTTGGTCCTCTGTGACAGTGAACTGAATATTTCTGTGTTGTGGACAAAACATTTGAGGATGTCACCGTTTTTATGACGCAAACAACTCAATGAAAATAACTGTCCTGATTGTTAAAGTGGTGACAGTGAAGGGTCCGATGTGTTTCTGAAACTCTTCCCAAACCTCGTCACTGACGCTTTGCTCACTTGGCTGAGATCATCTGTCGTGTTTGTCTCTGCTCTTTTAATTAAGCAGAATTTACGTTTTTAAATATTTAATTCAAAAATGCCAAGTTGAAAAATATATTGTAGTCAAGCTAAAAATTTAAGTTTTTTTTTTTTTGTTCAATAGCAAAGATCAAACTTCTGACAATATGTGTCCAGAGCACACAGTCGCATGGTCTTCAGATCAGACAGACGGATGTGTTTTAAATGACACACCTCTCCTCTGAACACTGTACATCTCATTGTCATGGTGGTGCGTCCTCTCCTCCGCTCAGCAGCAGTTACCGGCCTCCTGCGTCTGTTTGTCGCCTCCCAGCCACAGAGGGGCACTGTTGATCTTGGCGCTCTGAGCCCTGGCATCTTTGGACTCGCCCTGCATCCCTCCTCCCTCACTGGCCAGGCGCTTGTGGATCTCAGAGGCCATGGTGAGGAAAGCCTTCTCCACGTTATCGGAGCTCTTGGCGCTCGTCTCCAGGAAGGAGACTTTAAGAGACGAGGCCAAGTCCTGGAGGAGGTGGAGGAGGAAGAAGGAAGCACAGTGTGAAAATACTCCATATGAGTTTTAGCAGTAAAACAAACTATTAAAAGAAAATGAATCCCTGAGAATCTAAATTATTCATGAGAAGACGTGTAAGCAATTTAATATTGTCGATTGTGCAGCTGCTTTATATTCTGTCCACTACAGCATCAGAATTTATGAGTTTATATTATGATGTGGAGAAACTGCAAGGCCATCAGACAAATGTAGTTGAACAGTACTCTGACATGTAGCAGAGGATGTATGAGCTCCATGGTATGTCAGTTTATCATAGCAGCACTGCTGTGGACCGGCTCAGTAAAATGTATTCTAGCTGCCTAAAAGAAGAAAAAAGATTTAATGAATCGATATCAGGTGTACGCTTCAGTTTAATCGCTTTACCTTCTCATCGCCTCGCCCTGTCCAATGGGAGAGTTAGGTGTTTATATCGATCTACGCTTTCTTCAAAGCCTCAAGACTTTATTGACAGAAATGTTACCTCGCAGACCATGAAAGTTGCTGGTTGCTAGTTTTAGTTATCGTGAAATAATGTGAGTTGCTGTGGATCGCGGCAGCTTTAGACCGGCAACTCTAAATCAGTCCTGCAAGTAAAATAATGTTCAAATGTTTTCAAGGCTGGCGGCTTTGGAGAGAGAGATAACTGCTTCAGTTTCCTCACTGCAAGGTCAAGCAGAGGAAGTACAGCCAACCTCCATCTGCTGTAGGTAATACATTGACTGTGAATAAATACCTCATACAACCACACTTCAAATAAACCAAACGTTCCCTTAAGTCACATGTTACAGCGTGCATGTTGCTGCATCTACAGCAGTAAAGTTGTCTTCCTCCAGTTTTGCTTCCTACTCTTTACTGAGCGTTGCAGCCTCCCAGCTGGAGTCATGGTTGGAGTCGTAACAGTATTTGGAGGTGGACACGTTTGAGCTGACCACTGTGTGCAGCCTGTTACCTGGGCAGTGGCAGCATCCACCACTTTCTTACTAACGAGGTCGCACTTGTTTCCCACCAGCAGCCGGGAGACGTTTTCACAGGCGTAACGATCTATCTCATCCAGCCACTGCTTCACGTTGTTAAAGGACTCCTGGGGAGAGCAGAGGAAGAGAACGAAGAGCGAAGGGGGAGCAGGAGGAGCAGGAGGAGGAGGAGGAGCAGGAGGAGGAGCAGGAGGAGGAGGAGGAGCAGGAGGAGGAGGAGAGAAGTTAATGTTCAAACTCTGTCCCATTATGTTGTTGCTGATGTGACAAAAACACACACTGACCTGCTCAGTGACGTCATAGACGATGATGATGCCATGAGCTCCTCTGTAGTAGCTGGAGGTGATGGTTCGAAACCTCTCCTGACCTGCTGTGTCCCACTGAGACACACGCACACACACACACACACACACACACACACACACACAGACTCACTCTAACTGCTGTTTCCTAACTACAGCCCTCTCCCCACCGTCTCCTGATCAATGAACTCTTACGATCTGTAGTTTCACTGTCTTCCCGTCCATGTCGATGGTCCTGATCTTGAAGTCCACTCCGATGGTGGAGATGTAGCTCTCGGTGTAGGTGTCGTCCTGCGGGTGGAGGTGCAGACATGTGATCCACAGCAAGCAGTGAAGTGTTTTAAATGACATGTTTGTGTGTTTTTTTTTTTACAGGCCTACCGCAAAGCGCAGCAGCAGACACGACTTTCCGACTCCAGAGTCACCGATCAGAAGAAGTTTGAACAGGTAGTCGCTGGAGGACGAAACACACACACACACACACACACACACACACACACACACACACACACACACACACACACACAGATGTCCATGCACAGACACATGTTTGACAGTTCAGTATCTTACACTACAGGAGAAACTGTTCATGCTTCACTGGTTATATTCTGCAAACAGCTCCCTAATTCAAATGTTAGACATCACATCAATTCTCATGAAACCAGACTAGAAGAAGGTGAATTGGTGCACGTCCAAATATAGTTCTTAATACAGATATTTATATTAAACCGACACAGACACAGATGGTGGCAGCGTGCACAGAAGTGCAGCTGAAACACAGCCAACGTCTTTCCACTTTGAGTTGGCAGAGAAAAAACGGATTATCCTGCTGTTACTGAAAAGATTTTCTCACCTTCCTGTCTGTCTGATCACACATTTTATGTGTCTGAGCCACAAGGCCGTGGCTGCTGCTCTTATGTCTGGCCTTGGATTTAATAACTGTATGCCTATCGGGCTCTACAGCTCTGGTGATCTGTTACTTAACTGTGACAGTAATATTTTATTTTGAAGTGTACATCCTGTGGAAGTTGAGCTCGTTGTTTCATGCTGTTACTAAAGTCACTGCTCATCATCTGTTGATAACTCAGCTAGCCAAGTTTCTCCAGGCTACTCTCTGAGTATTTGTTTTCCGTGATCATATTAATATTAAACTGTGAACAACAAAAGTCTAAAATACTCCACATAGCAGCTCTACAGCTAACAGGAAAACTGTTTCAATCGATGTGAGCTATGAACGTAAACCGAGCTGTATCCTAAAATATGACCACCACCCAGAACTGAATGCACCATGGCGTGGTTGGCTGATATCTGTTGGTAACAAGCAATTGTTGATATTGTCTTTGCGATACAATGTGTAGGTACATAGTAAATATTAATAACCAGAAGAGCGCACAGGTGTGTGGACTACAATACCCATCAGCCACAGGGGCCTAGTGATCCAACTGCAAGTTACAAAACTTTTCCTTCTGTAACATATAATAAAAATATATAACTACCTCTGATATATTTACATTTTATATTGTACATACATGTAGAATTGAATCATCGAGTACACTCAAACATTAGTACCTCGTTACAAGTATCAGAATTCAAATATAGGGCAGAGTTAGGGCACCGACAAACACAAGGCACACGACTGTAAATGTATCTCCCTGAGCGCCGTGTATCCAGGTCAGAAACACGCTGCAGGATGTTGGGAGCTACGTCTCCAACTTTCCAGTTTGAGCAGATGTCAGTGTCTCGTAGAAACTGAACGCTTTCGCCTCCATAACACAGCAGACGGCAAGAAACAGCACTTACTATTCAGGATTCATGATCGCTGAGGTCGCTCCAGGTGACACGACAGAATAGAAAAATCCCTGAAATTGAATCCTGAAGCTGTAAATAATCAGATTAAGTCAGACTCTGTTTGTTCTGTGTCTCTGTTTGAGTGTTTCTCTGTGTTTCTGTCGTTTGGAGGGCAAATGGCCGAATAGACCGGAGCTACCTATCTCGCGAGCTGACTGATGAGCTGACTGGTTCAGATGCATTATTTATTAATAAAGAGCAGCTCAGGTTACACCGGGGACAGCACCTGGAACCAAGACACACACACACACACACACACACACACACACACACACACACACACACTGCCTTGCTAAATACAGTTACACTCAATTTTAAACTTCGCTGCCAATGAATGTCTTTTTCTTTTCGTGCTGGTGATGTGTTTGTGCTGATCCGTCAGTACTGTGCCTCTGCTCATGAATGACATGACCTCCAACCAACGGCGCGTCCCGTGCGTCATACGTCACCGGACCGACCGCAGTGCTGAAACTTCCAAACAAACAGGAAGTAGTTCTGCTGCAACCATCCAAGGAGCTATAAATAAAAGAGCAGCACGTCAGCTGCTGTGGCGGAGACACTGATATCAAAGATGGTTTTACGATCTGAGAGAGGTGAACAAAATACCTGCATCACAGTCTCTGATCGCAGGGAATGATTTCTGATTCAAGCACAAGCAGGGAATTTAAACCTGCATGACTGTGCACTCTGAGACAGGAGTGAGAGTGAACCGAAACAATGTTAAATGAACGACAGATATCTGCACAATCTGCAGGCAGGAGACCGAAGGTGCTGTGCTTTCCAGCTGTAGTCTGAGTAGCGTTGACCAGAGGAGGAAAGGGACAAAATGTAACCTCTAAGACTCCAAAGTGATTTAGTTTTTTTGTTAGGTTTCCTTCACTCATATGCAGTCATCCATTTAAAGAGATCATTACGGTTTCTTGTCATGCAATGCAGCGTGCCAACATGCTGATCAGTGTCTCCTCAGGGGCGACTCTACAAGGAAGGGAACAAGGAAACATATTCTCCTTCTAAAGCCATGACACCCCACAGCAAACTAAACGCTGTCACACACACCCACTTTACACTGAGACACTGACTGTCTTTGAATGTCTTCTTTAATTTTCTGTCCTCCTGAGGATGCTCACACACACACACACACAGATTTCACAGCCTACACACACACTCTTTCATAATAATGGCACCCATGCACAGAGCCACTCAAACACAAAGTGCACTGTTCCTTGTTATTATCCACACACTCAGTGATGTGGTTGATTATTCCTCTAATGCGTGCTGAGTACTTCTTCTCATGGCTGTGTCAGTGTGATATGATATGACAGTTTAATGGAGCTGTTCATTCTCAGCTCTCTCACACACGCAGCTGATTATTTATCACCGATCGAGGATTTACTGATAATAATGTGAAGGCTTCTTCGAGGACTCTGATATCAATAAGGAATATTGTAAATGTAAAAACAGATATTAGTCGAGTCACACTAATGTAGACGCATGTAATGGACATTCAATATTCAATATAACGTGTATATATATATATAACAGCAGAAACATAACGTGTGATATTATGTAACCTCGTTCGTTCCTCACGGCAGCGTGTGGTGTGGAAGGGGAACGGGACACCTTCACAATAAAAGCATGAATTTTAAACGTTTATTTTTGCATTTAAACCATTTAATCTTTCTACATAACAGCCCATTGTTTCCTTTTCTTTCATCACTCCTCTTCTACTTGTTTCATTTCTACTTATTTTGTTCATTCTCTCTTTTATTCCCTCCTCTCCTCGTTTCTACTCTTTTCTTTGTCCCTTGTTCCTCGACTGACTTGTTTGTGAATTTCCTTTGGGATCAATAAAATATCTATCTGTCTTGTTTTCTGTCATCCCTCCTTTAAATTTCTTCTTTTCTCTTTAATGGTTTCCTTTCTCTTCCTGTCATCTGTTTGTTTCATTTCAACTCTTCTTCCTCATTTTCTTCATCTCCTCTTTTTCTCTCTTCTCGTTTCTTTTCACATCCTCTTCTTGTCTCTTCTCTTCTCCCATCTGCAGTCCTTGTTTCCTTTCCTGTCCGCTCATCTCCTCTACATCAACTGTTTTTCTGTCTTCTCCATCTTCTCTCCTTGTCTCTTCTCGTCTTCTTCTTCTTCTTCTCCTTCCCGCCATACCTCTCCTCACCTCGTCACCTCCTATTTTCTATAATGGATAGACAAAGTGAAAGCGATGCCGTCTCATTCACCGCTGATTCCCGCGAGTGACCCCCTGGTCACGGAAGCGAGCAGAGAGCAGGGGATTGTGGGATATGTGATGGCTGAGCAGCTGTGTCGGGGTCAGGGGTCAGCAGCCCTGACGACGGCCTGTTGCCTGGGCAGAGGCGACGGCGCGGTGGTTGCTAGGGCTCGGCCTTCTTTGTGGGTGCTCCCGATGGAGCATGGAGGTGGGAAAACTGGGGGAAGGGACAGTGAGAAAGAGGAGACATAAAGAAATCACAAAGAGGGTGAGAAAGCACGAGGAAGGGTGGGAAAATGAAAGACGAGAAAATGAAGATTTGTTCTAAAAGCATAAAAATGAGAGAAGCACGAGAGGACCACAGTGTATGTGTGGTCACTGTGTGATCAATGGTTTTCAGAATATACCAGCGACGCAAAGCGTTTTAAAACTAAATGAATCTTATAATCTTTATTTTCACTGTCTGACTGTTCAGGAAACATCAGGAAAGAAAAAAACAAGACGACGTGAAAACTGATTTAACGTGACGAAGGAAACACATGAGGCGGAGACGTGGTCAGATAAAGTTTGAACACGCTGAGTGATGGAATCAGGATACAGGCAAAACACGCTGAGTGATGTTCACCTCTGCACGTGTGTTTGTTTGTGTGTGTGTGTGTTTGTTTGTGTGTGTGTGTGTGTGTGTTTGTTTGTTTGTATGTTTGTGTGTTTGTTTGTGTGTGTGTGTGTGTGTTTGTTTGTGTGTGTGTTTGTGTGTGTGTGTGTTTGTTTGTATGTTTGTGTGTTTGTTTGTGTGTGTGTGTGTGTTTGTTTGTGTGTGTGTGTGTGTGTGTGTTTGTTTTGTGTTTGTTTGTATGTTTGTGTGTTTGTTTGTGTGTGTGTTTGTTTGTGTGTTCATGTGTTTGTTTGTTCATGTCTTTGTTTGTGTGTTCATGTGTTTGTGTGTGTGTGTGTGTGTGTTTGTTTGTATGTTTGTGTGTTTGTTTGTGTGTGTGTTTGTTTGTGTGTTCATGTGTTTGTTTGTTCATGTCTTTGTTTGTGTGTTCATGTGTTTGTTTGTGTGTGTGTTTGTTTGTGTGTTCATGTGTTTGTTTGTTCATGTCTTTGTTTGTGTGTTCATGTGTTTGTTTGTGTGTGTCTTTGTTTGTGTGTTCATGTGTTTGTGTTTGTGTGTGTGTGTTTGTTTGTTCATGTCTTTGTTTGTGTTTATTTGTGTGTTTGTTTGTGTGTGTGTGTGTGTGTTTGTTTGTGTGTGTGTTTGTGTGTGTTTGTGTGTTTGTTTGTGTGTGTGTGTGTTTGTTTTGTTTGTTTGTGTGTTTTTTTGTTGTGTGGTGTGTTGTGTGCGTGTGTTTGTTTGTCTGTTTGTGTGTTTGTTTGTGTGTGTGTTTGTTTGTGTGTGTGTTTGTTTGTGTGTTCTGTGTTTGTTTGTTCCTGTTTTGTTTGTGTTTATTTGTGTGTTTGTTTGTGTGTTCATGTCTTTGTTTGTGTGTGTGTTTGTTTGTGTGTGTGTGTGTTTGTGTGTTTGTTTGTGTGTTTGTGTGTGTGTTTGTGTGTTTGTTTGTGTGTTTGTTCATGTGTTTGTTTGTTTGTGTGTTTGTGTGTTTGTTTGTGTGTTTATTTGTGTGTTTGTGTGTTTGTTTGTGTGTTTGTTCATGTGTTTGTTTGTTTGTGTGTTTGTTTGTTTGTGTGTTTATTCATGTGTTTTTGTGTGTGTTTGTGTGTGTGTTTGTTTGTGTGTGTTTGTGTGTTTGTTCATGTGTTTGTTTGTGTGTGTTTGTTTGTGTGTGTTTGTTTGTGTGTGTTTGTTTGTGTTTGTTTGTTTGTTCATGTGTTTGTTTGTTTGTTCATGTGTTTGTTTGTGTGTTTGTTTGTGTATTTATTCATGTGTTTTTGTGTGTGTTCGTGTGTTTGTTTGTGTGTTTATTCATGTGTTTGTGTCTTTGTTTGTGTGTTTGTGTGTTTGTTTGTGTGTTTGTGTGTTTATTTGTGTGTTTGTGTGTGTGTTTGTTTGTGTGTTTGTGTGTTTGTTCATGTGTTGGTGTGTTTGTTTGTTTGTTCATGTCTTTGTTTGTGTGTGTTCGTGTGTTTGTTTGTGTGTTTATTTGTGTGTTTGTTTGTGTGTTTATTCGTGTGTTTGTGTGTTTGTTTGTGTGTTTGTTCATGTGTTTGTTTGTTTGTGTGTTTGTTTGTGTTTATTCATGTGTTTTTGTGTGTGTTCGTGTCTTTGTTTGTGTGTTTGTGTGTTTGTTTGTGTGTTTGTGTGTTTGTTTGTGTGTTTGTGTCTTTATTTGTGTGTTTATTTGTGTGTTTGTGTGTTTGTTTGTGTGTTTGTGTCTTTGTTTGTGTGTTTATTTGTGTGTTTGTGTGTGTGTTTGTGTGTTGGGAAACATCACCACATTTAGCACACAGACACTTCACTGATGGAGTCAGTCAGCTAAACCTCAGTCCAGCTGATCGAGAAGAAGGAACAGGCCTTAAGTATTAAACATGATTACTTCATATAGATTTATTTTTTTTTAAAACTCACACACTGCACACATACACTTTTTCAGCAGAGTCAATAATAAAAATCACATTTTATGACATAAAGTTTAGCAGGATGATATCAGCGAACATAAATCGTGTTTGTGTCTTTGTGTCAGTCCTCTGGTCGTCCACGACCCCCCTCCCGTCCCCTGCAGTGGCTTCATGCCCCTCAGGGGCGGCCTGCAACCACCGATGTAAGCAATAACACACAGCCAAGGCGCCTGATACACAGAAATAATTCACGTGGCAGAAGCAAAGAATCAGTGCATTATTTTCCAGACAGCTCGGAGTGTATTAAGGCATCACGGCTGTTACCACCAGTTTGTTAGACTGATGCTTTAAATATGGAACAATAATTATCAAGCATCAAACACGATGATCATTCAGTTCAGGACGGACTCGAGTGGTCGACATTCACAGATGAACTGACTGTTACACACTGTTTGTGTGTGTGTGTGTCTGTGTGTGTGTGTCTCAGACAGAATGAAGAGTGTGTGAGTCAGGTTATACATAAACACCAGAGTGTGTGTGTGTGTGTGTGTGTGTGTGTGTGTGTGTGTGTGTGTGTGTGTGTGTGTGTGTGTGTGTGTGTGTGTGTGTGTGTGTGTGTGTGTCTCAGACAGAATGAAGAGTGTGTGAGTCAGGTTATACATAAACACCAGAGTGTGTGTGTGTGTGTGTGTGTGTGTGTGTGTGTGTGTGTGTGTGTGTGTGTGTGTGCAGGTCAGTGGACGGAGTTAAACCGGTCATTGTTCCTCATCAGTGTGTGTCCCAGGGGACCTTAGGGAGCGGGGATAAATAGGTGCTTTTCACTATTCACCCTTATTTTACCATGCTCCCTGGCTCCTGTGTGTGTGTGTTTGTTTGCCAGCCTGTGTGTGTGTGTGTGTGTGTGTGTGTGTGTGTGTGTGTGTGTGTGTGTGTGTGTGTGTGTGTGTGTGTGTGCGTGTGTGTGTGTGTGCGTGTGTGTGTAAGACTTTGGAAACATGTTGTGTTGAGTATGCAGTGTGTGTTAAAGAATATATCTAGATATAAAATATCTATTTGATAATAAAAACAGTGGATCATGAATACCAAATATGAAAATATATAAAATGAGATTTATTTCACTTTTTTTCTATTTTCCAGAAACTAAAATAAAATAGTTTGTAAGAATTCTGAGCTGTGTGTGTGTGTGTGTGTGCGTGTGTGTGTGTGTGTGTGTGTGTGTGTGTGTGTGTGTGTGTGTGTGTGTGTGCGTGCGTGTGTGTGTGTGCGTGCATCCTGTGTGTGTGAGACTGTTGTTGCTATTGGCTAATGATTTATGTGGAGTCACTTTGTCACTTTGCTCTTTTTCCAGTGTGTGTGTGTGTGTGTGTGTGTGTGTGTGTGTGTGCGTGTGTGTGCGTGTGTGTGTGTGTGTGCGTGTGCGTGCGTGTGTGTGCCTGTGAGACAGCCTTGAGGCCAATTAGGCAACAGATAATTAACCTCATTGAAAGTGGATGTTGAATGAAGGCCTTATTGCAGAGAGGGGGAGCGAGCGATGGAGAGAACAAGAGCTGAATATTGTCAGTACGTAAACATCTCGCTGCACTTCTGTCTTCTGCTAATTCTGTTTGTATTCTGCTAATTCATAATGAGGAGATACATTCAGAGAGAAACGCAATGCTGCCATGATCACATTTCTAATGAGTAAATGTTTGGTTTGAATCAATCTGAAGTCAGAAAATCTCCCAAACCTTTGCTCACACACACAAAATTAACATTTCAATGCCGAATGAATCATGCTTTCTACAGATATAATGAGTAAATGTTGTTTTCTGATCCACAGTGACATCAGCGATCAAAAAACAGTTTAGTAACATACAGATCAGGTCCTGCAAACACTGCCGCTTGCTCCATGGTCCTGTGTTTTCAGGTGCCTCCTCGTGTCAGGACTCTACTGTCAGGTTAGCTGGAATAAACGTGCAGTGTCCGGTTAGACTGTGAAAATAAAGCTCCCATGGTTAACAGCCACGTTTAGGTTAGTTTTAAGCACAGACACTGCTGCTCCCTGCTCATATGGTTCAGTCATTCTCTGCAGTAGAAGTGACATCACTGTTGTAGTTTTTCTGTTGCATTTGAATCACTACTTATTGATTATTTTACGCAGTTTATCTGGCTTTGCTTCACTTCGAGAACATTGAAAAAATGAATTCGAGTGACTTTGATTTTACTGCACCAAAATAAAAGCACCTCGGAGACACAGAAGCTTCTTCATGGATTAAATTATTAGATTGATTCTTAGATGCTTATTGTTGAATATGTTACATAATGTAGTTTTGTAAGCAATAATGCACAAAATATGAAAATAATGGACAGGTTTAGATGCACGTTCAACTGTCTTCCTTTAACTTTGTAGACAAGCACGACAGTGATAAAGTATAATGAGGAAAAAGGCTTTCTGCAGACAGCGTCCAATTAAAACAGTAAATCCAGCAGGCGTGTTTACTGACTGAGCAGTCTGCAGGGATTTAAACCAAGCATATCTTTTTCATAGTTTCCTTCTCTCTCTCTCTCTTTCTGTGTTTACCTTCTTTTCTGTCCTTCCTCTCTTGTAACCTCACCATCACCATCTCTCTCTCCCGCTCTCTCTTTCTTTCTCTAGTGACAGCTGGCCTCTGCTTTCCCGCCAACAGACCAGCTGTCCATGCTAAGTAGAGGTATTGGCGTGTGTGTGTGTGTGTGTGTGTGTGTGTGTGTGTGTGTGTGTGTGTGTGTGTGTGTGTGTGTGTTACATAGCAGGCAGTTCTTTTCTGTCAGTTTCTATGTCTGTCTGTCTGTCTTTCACACACACACACACAGCCAGCAGCACCAAGTTGTAGTATCTCGTTCTCCATCTCTGATAATAAATGTGGTGTTTATGCTCTGCAGCTCAGAGATCAGCTGTCAATCAAACGTCTTCTTCCTTTCTGCTTTGATGTCCTGCTGAGGTGTGACTTCCTGTAGTTGGCGCTCTTTTCTTTGTTGGTTCAGCCATGGTGGCCCGGCGGAGATGTCAGGAGGGGTGTGTGTGTTTCCCTTTGATGCACCAAACCGTGGCCCACTTCATGTTGAAACAGCCAATCTGAATGGGAGGTTACGCCGTTTTTTAGAAGTGTCACTAAGCTGCTGTAAGGCAGGTGCAGGAAGTGGTACTGACCGCTGGCACCTCCCCCCCCGCCCCGTCAAGTGGCTCAGTCCATGATGTCAGAGGTCAAGAGAAATAATCAGATTTAACTGAGACAGAACGAGCAGAGCTCAGGTTCACTGTATCTGTTTGATCCCATTAAAACAAATGATAAAACAATTGCACACACATTAACATTTTAATTTAATGTTTATTTTTCAAATGACATTAAATATAAATCCAATTTAACAATGTCCACACTGTAAAAACAGTGAATGTCCGTCTGCATACACTTAAAAAATATACATAACTCAAAACAGGATCCGTTCTTCAACCCTCTGTCTGCTAAAAAAAAACACACAGTACACAGAGGCTGTTTGGCATTAAAACTGATCCCAGCTTACGTTATAACATAATAACAGTAAAATCATAAAGGTATTTTATATAGCTCAACATTTAACCAAGTCTAATCTTGCCAATGAGTATGCTAAAAGATCTAATAGTTACACAGCAGCAAACTACACCAGTCCATAATGCAATCTCAACGTGTATGTAAACATCAGTCAAACAGGTATATGCAGGTACGCCATGCCACATTATGACATCACATGCTGAACAGTCATTTTTCAGTCTCCAGGATCCAGCTCCAGCAGGACACTGCCAGCCTGACCTGCCAGGGCAGCTGCTGCTGTTCTGGTTATGATATGTTTTTATTTTTTATTGTATAAAACAGTCGTCAGTGTTTCATTAGACTCGCTGGCAGCAGCATTTCTATTCCGTGAGTTCTGGATTTAATGTGTAAGGTTTTCTTTATTAATGTCTCAACCGCTGCCGCTGCCCTGGGAACACTTATGCCTGATGCGTTTGCCGGTTCAAGTGTCAGTGAAAAATAACTTATGTGTAAAGTTGATTTCTAGATTCTGTGGCACGTTCACATGGAGGAACACACACACACACACACACACACACACACACACACACACACACACACACACACAGATACAGTAACAGTAAACCACATCCAGAGTTCTGGCTCTGCTCCCTAACTGACGGCAGCTGTGTTCGTTAACCCCTCGTCGCGCAGACATTACCACACAGCTAACCGCACACACACACACACACACACACACACACACACACACACACACACACACACACACACACACACACAGACGCAGAGGAAGCCTCGTAACACCCGTTGTGTCTCGTTAACTGCTCGGATTATCAATGTGAGGCAATGGATGTGGTCAAAGCAGCTCACTTTGCTTATCAGCACCATGGGACTGCACACACACACACACACACACACACACACACACACACACACACACACACACACACACACTGTTCATATAGTTTCACTGGTTCATGTCAATGGCAGACACATGAAAACACATTCACACAAGAACACAGCATACAAGGTCATATGTGTGTGTCTGTGTGTACATGTGTGTTTATTTTTATGTCTACCCGAGTGTACCAGACCACCGCTGACACACACACACACACACACACCTCTGTCGACCCTGTTTCCCTTCCTGTAGTAATTATGTCACTGTGTGTTTGGTCTGCAGACCTGTTGACAGGAGACACGTGTAAATTGTGAACACACACACACACAAATGCACTGTTGCTTGTGTATCACTCTCTTTACCCTGTGTGTGTTTGTGTAAGAGCGAGAGAGTGTGTGTGTGTGTGTGTGTGTGCGTGCAGCGTGAGGGTGCTGTGTACACACAGATAATTAATTCATATTCAACATGTATCCACATTTGAGGTTTGACTCTTTCAGTGGAGTCGCTTCTCTTTCTGCAACAATTTAATGACACATGACTACAGTAATAAGTGCTCTAAATATCAATTTGCATAATCTAAATCATCACCTATGATGTAAATAGCAATATTCTATAGTTAAAATACTTCCAGTGCGTGTTTTTAAATCAGACAGATCCTCTCCCTTATCACAGCACCTGAGTCTCCTCTCCTGTCCACGATCCAGAGACCATCCAGGAACAATAAAAGCACATTGTTGTGCATTAATGGCGTCTAATTAATGGAGGCTTGGCGTGGAAAACAAAGCAGCAACAACAGCAGTAGAAAGGGACAGTTCAGTGGACTGCTGCATTAACTCTGGTGGTTTGTATTGTACAGGAACGAGGGCAGGAATGCCAAAGGGAATTATTGTTTGTTATGGTAATGGCTCCGTTAGATATGGCTGGATGCTTGCATCCATAACAACAAGCTGATGATGCTCTGAATGTTTTTTTCATTACACTTAAACCCTGAGACAGAATAGTGAAATATTGGTTTGCTAGACTTTACCTTGTTGTAAAAGTACATGGAACAAAGTACATCAGGGAGAACTTCATCATCTGATCCCAGAGCTGCAGCTGCACATGAGAAAAAGCCAAAACCATTTATGGCAGATGACAGTGAAGTAAATGTGACATCACTTAAGTCGCTTCTCCACTGGCTGGTACCAGCTCGACTCGGTTCGACTCTACTCGGCTTTTTTGCTTTTCCATTACTAAAACTTGGTACCTGGTACCCGGTACCATTTCTAGTACCACCTTTGCAGAGGTTCCAAACAGGCTGAGCCGATACTAAATGGTGACGTAGTCATTATTGCCGTTACGTCAGTGTTAAAGTCAGATACTTTCTGAGAATGTTCCGGTCACCATAGCAACTGGTACCTCAACTATTTTGTAGTGGAGAACGGTAGCTCCCAAACCAAACCGAGTCGAGTCGAGCAGAACCAAACCGAGTCGAGTCGAGCAGAACCAAACCGTGTCGAGTCGAGCAGAACCAAACCGAGTCGAGTCGAGCAGAACCAAACCGAGTCGAGTCGAGCAGAACCAAACCGAGTCGAGCTGGTACCAGCCAGTGGAGAAGTGACATTAGTCCATAAAAGCCACTCATAACAAAATGATCAGATTCGAATTGTTTCCGTGGCCGTGTTATTTCAGTACAGTTAAAGATTCATTCATACGTGTGCTGAACGGCGGCAGTAGCTCAGTCCATAGGGACTTGGCTTGGGAACCGGAGGGTGGCCAGTTCAAGTCCCACATGGACCAAAAATATGGAAGGTGGACTGGTAGCTAGGCACCTAGGCACTGCCGAGGTGCCCTTGAGCAGGGCACCGATCCCCCCAACTGCTCACTGGTCTGGCCGGCTGCCCATCACTCCACCATCTCTCTCCACATTTGCATGTCTATGCCCTTGTACTGCATGTGTGCGTGTCCAGGTTAAAATGCATGTAAATAAAAAGAGTGAAAAAAGAATTTCCCCATCGAGGGATTAATAAAGTATATCTTGTTCTTCTTCCACCTCGTGTGGAAATGTTCGATCTTCAGCCTGGCTGCAGTTCCTCTTTGAAGCAACATCAGTTTGGAAAACAATCGCAGCAGCTGAATGGAAGACTGAGCGGCACAATGAGGCTATGTTCAAAAATATAAAAGGATGATGACTTTTAACCCCCCCATGACCTTATATTATATTAGACTGGTCCATAGCCAGAATTCCTAGAATACCAGTGCGAGTTGTGCATAATGCAGTGAAGGAGAAGCTGACGCTCGAATCAACGCGCTCTGTGATTCTCAGAGTTTACTGATGCTGGCAGACCTTTACTTGTTGCTGCCTGCTAACGGACTGGAAGGCTCCTGTACTAGTGACGTGATGTAAAACACCAGCACTCCACCGCTGTCTGACAGTGCAGACTAAGTTAGCTGCGTGGCACCAGCCAGCGCCGGTCCTGGCCACATTTGCGCCCTGGGCGAACCACTAACTCGATGAGCGGTATAAAAAATTGGCGAGGTCTTTTTCTTTTTCGGGCGCCCCTCACGGACACTGCGCCCTGGCCGGTCGCCCACATTCCCCGTAGCTAAGACCGGCCCTGGCACCAGCACTGTGTCAGCTAGTTGCTGAGCCTCAGTTTGCCAATTAGAGGAGTGTGGACTAAGAATATGGAGGTGGAAATGAGCATAATAGATCCCATTTAAGTTTAGCATGTAAATCCATTTTATCAAATTAAATGTTCTTTCTCGTGCTGGGGGGAAAGTCCGGCACCGGGGACTTCCAAGTCTGCCTCTGAACAGCCTTACATTCACAGGATGTTGTTGTTCAGTAAATGTAGTGTCAGTGTTTCAGTGTCGAGGACAAAGAAACTTTCTGCTTTACTTATTTCCCGAGTTTCAGTAAAAACATGTTTGTTTGTCTGCAGGTTGATGTTCATGCTGTCCATGAGATGTCTCCCTCCTGATGTCTGTTCCCAACTATATGATGTAATTCAAAAACAAAAGAGTGTTAACCACTAACAGCTGACACACACACACACACACACACACACCACACACACACACACACACACACGCACACACGACAGCCCCTGTTAAAATAACATGGCAGCAGCTGCTGAGGAGACTGGTCTCATTTAGCACCAAACAACACCTCTTAGACTCGGACCCAGACCCAACGTGTGTGTGTGTGTGTGTGTGTGTGTGTGTGTGTGTGTGTGTGTGTGTGTGTGTGTGTGTGTGTGTGTGTGTGTGTGTGTGTGTGTGTGTGTGCGTCTGTACACTGTATCGGAAGACTGTGTGTGAGACAGACTGGACCTTGTTTAGTCCAGACAGCCTCACACACCTTAGCAACCGTCCACCAGTTGTGGCAGTTGACAGTTTGGCATTGGAGGTTTGTGTGTGTGTGTGTGTGTGTGTGTGTGTGTGTGTGTGTGTGTGTGTGTGTGTGTGTGTGTGTGTGTGAGGCTGGTATTTGTCTCAGACATTTGTAGTGAACATTTGACTTTCTGCTCAGCATCCTCAGCATGTTCTGCACCGTGTCAAACATTTGCACGCACATTTGTAGACACACTTTTGTTCCACTGATTATTTTTAGAGACATTTATGAGCCGTTCAGCAAGCTGCCATTTGCATGTCCACTGTTGGACTCATACGTTCACACACACCTGTGTTTGACTCTTTTCTACTGATTCCAGTGTTTGGACGGGGACATGCTGCCTCCAGGACGGAGCCGCATGCGTCCCACTAAGTTACCAAACTACTGCTCAGTCGTCTCAGTGCAGAACAGCCTAAGCAGGGTTTCAAACTCAGTCAGTACTGTGCAGCAAAGTTTAGCGTGCTTTAATCAGACTGACTGAAACATGTTTTCCTCTCTGCAGTCTCTGCTTGGGAGCATCAGAGCTCACCAGACTTACAGAAGACGTGTTGCTTGTTTCTTTACATATACAGGCAACGTAACACTTTGTATCAACATCAGAGAGTAACTTTGTTTTGCCGTGGCTGAGCGGGAAAGATGAAACTGTCTGTTTGTTGTACATTCAGTTCTCCGTCGACTCTGTCATGTGACACTTCTGTGAAAACATTCAATAAAACACAGAAAACATCTACATGTGTTTCATTTCATACATATATAATAATAATAATGAACCGCATGTTGAACACGCTGCGACTGCAGCTTCAGTGCGGAGAGTAATCTGTTCATTGTTGTCACGGGATGAATAGGATTCTGCAGATTCTCCGTCCGCCTGTTTTTAAGGCGATTTCTAAGCGGTGTGATAAAATAATGTGTATGGATTATGTTCCCAGGGATTTGATGAAAGGAAGTCTTTATTGACCAGATGCCCCGAGGGCTTTCTGGTCACTCTGCTGTTGCATCATGGTGAGCAGCTGGCACCAAATGGCCCGTGTGTGAGTGTGTCTGTGCGTGTGTGTGTGTGTGTGACACGTTGCCAGATTCCAGGAAACAGGAAACTGACTGGCGGGAAAATTACAGCAGCAGGGGGTCCAGTCTTTTGTCAAAACATAATCCAGTGGAGGCTCTTAACACTCGGTTCACCCACTGCCCCTCCCTCCTCCCCCAAACACACTCTTTCTTTCTTTGAACGTGGTTTCTTCCAGGAAGCAGAAGCGGCTGCTGCTGCTTCCCTCCTCCAGAGTGAACTGAGGAGGGGAAGTCAGGGATTCCTGGGTAGTGGAGAAAGAGAGGGGGATAAAACAGTGTTGTTTGTGTGTGTGTGTGTGTGTGTGTGTGTGTGTGTGTGTGTGTGTGTGTGTGTGTGTGTGTGTGTGTGTGTGTGTGTGTGTGTGTGCAGGCTGGGGGTCTGAGTCCAGTTGGTCACTTGAAAAGATTTAAGCAGCCATACGGCCTGATGGAGGATCAGAGGGAGACGGAACAGGACCTGATGACCATGACTGACACCAACCTTCATGTTTTGCTGCAATGCAGTCAAAGAAATACTGAAACTATCTTTTCAGGTATTTGAAGGAATCATACAAAGTCTGTAAGTGCTAACAGACATTCACATTCAAACCCAAAAGAGCCAGTTTATTTCAACCCATCGTAGTAAAGTATTACTTTAAATATCTGGTTCACTTAAGCAGTCCAGAGCTCCAAGGTTTCTCTCTTAAAAAGGCCTTTTTGTGCTTTTTATCTGTAAGTTCCCCATTCCCACTTCGTCCTTCCAAAAGTAATAATAAATTGAACAGAACAAAAAGGTCAGAAATATGAATAGCTCTATTTCTAGTGGATTCATTCGTGCATCACTGCCCATCACTCATCCAGCTGTGCCACCCATTGGATACTGTGCAGCACCCAGTTGGACTTTGCGTACTACAAGCTGAGGTTTAGAAATAATATTATTTTGCACCATTACTTCAAAAGTTCTAAAACATTTAGTGAAATAAAACTGTGAAAACACTTTGCAACGAGTGGAAGTATAATTAGGAGCGAGGGAGCTGTCTTGATGAAATATCCTGTTCCGGCTGCTTGTCGTGACATTGTTGTTTGTGCAGTGTCACCGGAGCCAAGTCCCTGCATAGCGATTTATCCACCTCTGTGTAACAGTCACCAACAGCCCCGGGTCACCATTCATCCCTCAGCTTCAACGACATGTTCATTTCTCAACTGTAGTCACCATTAATCTCTAAAACATTTTACTTTAATCAGACGCTTAAAACTGTTTCACTCCTATCAGGGCTGGAAATATTTTGTGGCAGCTCAGAAAAGACCCCATAAATCACCGGCCTCAGCGCAGATGAAGCCGCGGTGTGCTTTATTGGCACTGGAGCGCTCTTAGCGTTGAAGGTTTTATAAAGAGGAAAATACTCAGCCTCTTCCAGCAGAGAATAAACATAATACATCAGCAGCACACGATGAGGTTGTAACCAAAACTCTGCAGTTATTTTGCTGTTGTCAATTTTGGACACGGGAAGGTGAGAACATGCCGTCGCCGAGTGACGATCAAAATGTCTCAGCATCATTTGGTTTGTGTGTCAGCCCCGTGCTAATAACAAAGCAGCAGCTCTGACTTTTGACAGTGACTGATGTCCCCCGTCCCACGTTGGACACTTTAAATATTGACTATGACTTTGAATTTTGCTGTTTAGTCACTGACACTGTCAAAGACCAACAGTTTCCATTTTCACGGGGTCTTGATGTCAGAGCGAGTATCCACTCTGTTAACGCCTTTCCAGTTTCATGACACTTTGGAGATTTCGTTGACTGTATTCACGAGTCAACTCGAGCACAGAGTGTGTGTTAGTGTTAGTACATCTTGTCAGTCTCTCTCAGTGTGTTGCACTTTACATACACTACACTATACTTTCACACCTCTGCACAGTTGACTAATCTCTGCATAATTGTCTTGGTATACCCAAATAAAAGATATGGTGGAGGGAAAAGGGACCTCTGATGGCTGTGACCCTCATCCTCATCAATGGAGGCAGTAAAGTGGGAGCGAAGTACCACCACAACAAACAAACACAGCAGGTTACAACAATAGTCTGTGGCTTTGCAAACAGGGTACTCGACAACCATTCAGATCCACCCTGAAATGGAAATGACCCAAAAGAGGCCAACATCTATGACAATGGGCAAAGCAGGGAAGGAGATGAGCAGGAATTATTTTTATTTAGGAAGTAAATAACTCAACTGCAACATTACATGTAAGAGAATGAACCGACAAGAACAATGTCCGGCTGCCTCATTGATAACCTGCAGACTTTTGTTTAGAGGCTGTTCTGAAACCTTGAGTTGACACTCTTGACATATAGTGCATTTCATACCAAGGTTAAAAGCCAGAACAAACAAAAAGCTTGATTAGATACAGTTAGAACAAAACTCAGGCGATGTGTCGGTTTGTTCATGAGTTAAATGTTTATGTATATCTTTGGGTTTCAGGCGGTCACAGTTCCACAAGTAAAAGTCACGTTCATGATGTCATCACGGTGTAACCGGCAGAGGATGTAAAAATAACTGGTCATTCAAATTATCAAGTTACATTTGGTGCATTTTAGTGAGAAAGATCAGGTCAGAACTTCTGTTGTATCTGTCAAGTTGAAGATTGTTAAACCCACTTCTCTGTTATCAGTCCAGATATAGTCACTTATGGATGAATTCAGCCACCATGGCACAGTTTTCCAGTTGCATTCTGGATTAACTGCAGGTATGATACATGAAGCTGTGGCATAGGGCAGTGAAACAGCCCGTCCTCCCATTCATTCGAACGGGCGTAGTCAGTTTAGGCTGCGGTGGTGGGGGCTGCAGGGCAGCCGAAAACAAACGCAACAACCAGACTGAAGAGCGCAACTGAACACTGCGGCCAGTGTGGTTATCAACACAGCCGGAAATATGAGTGAAACCGGAGTTCTTGACCAAACTATGATCTGACCAACTGGTTTAGTTTGTGTACCCAGCACCAACGTCTGTGTCTGGCTTGCAGTCCATTCTCAAAAATAACGGTCAAGCGATCGAGAGAGTCGGTGCATCTGAGAAATAAAGTTATGTTGTGATTGTTTCATGGTGGTTACGTTTTAATGTAGGGACAGTTCAGCACATGTAAGTCAGGATGAGCTCCTGTCCTGCATTAAGCCACAGAGGACAGTTAGATCTGTCCACAATGCTTCTCTGTGCTGTGTATGGGAACATATGGAGGAGCTTCTGGACAATGGAGCTCTTGTCATGCTGGCCCTCAACAAAGAGGCCAAGACAGGCTCAGACAGGGGGTCGACAACCATGCTGTGTGTGTGTGTGTGTGTGTGTGTGTGTGTGTGTGTGTGTGTGTGTGTGTGTGTGTGTGTGTGTGTGTGTGTGTGTGTGTGTGTGTGTGTGTGTGTGTGAGAGAGAGAGAGAGACATGGTTTTGAGATTGTGTGCGCATGTGAAAAATCTGACTTAAATCTACAGTAACTACTTTCAATAATTACTTTTTAACTTTATTAACAGCTTGACACTAACAACACAGAGTTATTCCAGGTTTGGTATAATTGTTTATTTCCCTTCTAGGCCCGAGTTGAACAAAATGACCTGCGTTCTTATTTTGTGCATCATTATGGGGAATAGTTTAGAAAAACCTGCCATCATCGCCCATCCTGCATACGCAGATTTCTTTACAAACTACACACACTTCCACCTTCAGATGGTTCGGCAGCTCTGTGTTTAATGTTTAACCGTGTAAAATATTTTGTGGTTCTGTCGGTGTCAAACACCAACAAACAGACTTCCTGCATTTGTCTGTGTTGTCAACAAACTGTAAACCATCAAACTGAATGTATCCAGCACTGTTCTGCTGTGTTGTACCCGCCTCAGTCAACCTGCTCCTCCCTCGTCTCCACCCAATCTACCGCCAACTGCCAAAGCCAGAAGTTAAAATAAACCATCATGATGTGACAACTTTATGCAGACATAAAATCGTAGCAGCGGTGAAATGTCCTAACCCAACCCTGATCCTGTAACACTTGATTTACAAGTGTGTCATATTTTATCAGGTTATTTACTTTCACCTATAACTTATTTAAGGCTTGTTTTCAGTGTTGCAAGACAAAGGGTGCTAAGCTTTCCTCGAGCTTTATTTAGTGGAATCTATCCAAAGAACATTCAAATGCAAAACATTGCACACTGCGTGCAACACGCGTCCTGAAACTGTGTAATCGATGGAAACATCATTTACATGATCATGTTGTGGGAAGCCACCGCGATGACACTGCAGAACACAAATAAACTGTACACACCGAGCTTTCCAAATACAAACCTTCACAAGAAAACACACACACACACACACAGACGGTTATGCTGGTTATGTAACTGATTCACTTGCTGTGTCACTAGACCAGACCACGACAACGCAGAGGGAGAGGGGAGCTTAACTGATTATTGAGGCTCTGCTCTGCCAGCCATAAATAATGAAATGAAAGGAAACGTATAGAAGAGGGTCTGAGGCGAGAAACGAAAAGAGACGTAACGACAGTCAGTCTGTTACCAAATCAACTGACCACAGGGAGGAAACCACACTGGGTTACAGTTATTTAACCCCAAACACACACACGCACACACACACACACACCACAGCAACGCATCAGTTATGATAAGAAATGTCTGTTATAGGTTTTACAGTTTCTTTAAAATGAACTGTCATTCAGTTCTTACAGACACAGACCTTCTTCCTTTAGTGTATGAATGATGCTGCGTTTAATCTGAAGCAAACAGGAATGTTTCTGATCCAAATCTCTAAAACAAAACTTAATATAAGTTAATATACAGATCAGGATTAGAAAGAACAACAGGATGCTGTTATTAATGACACAGCTTTACACTCTTCAAACACTGGCATGTTCTCTGTGCATTGCTCCACAGTGACAGTAAACGCCGCAGTGTTTACTCAGCTCCTGGACTCATTGATGGGTCCAACATCCTGGATCAGCCAGTCACATCATCACAGTCTGAGACGTCCCTGCAGTGTCCACACAGAGACACAATGCACCACACAAACAACACATCAGCAGTGCTGTTTGAAATGTATCCTGCTCCCACTGTAAACAGCGTCGACTGGCACAATCCATGACAACAGGTTCAGACAACACAAGTGAGACCTGAAACTAAACTTAAACCTTCTTCTGAGAAAAGAGCAATCGACTCGACTTCTGAGGGAAATACACGTCCTGGTTTAATTCAAACATCTTTTACAAACATCTCTGTGATTCAGGTGACAACATGTTTGTGTCACAGACTTTATTCCAATCTTTCTTTTGTCACGTGATGTTGTTGAACCATCAACAGTTGAAACTTTTCCACCCTGCTAGCTTTGAGCCGTCCCGAGTGAGCTTCATTTGCATTTCAACACAACAGCGAGCTTTGAAATGACAAACTGTGACGATGGGGCATCACTGCGGAGGGAGTGGCTGGATCACCGCTGACCCACATGTCACGACCTGTTCTTATCTCTTGTAAATGTGAAATATAAACTGAGATAACAGTGACATTTTCATTCATTCAGAATCTTCACAACCTGGTTTGTCTTTGGAAGGTGGACATGCAACCTGCTGTAGACTTGTGTGTGGTTACAAAAAGTTCTGATCTGCATGTAGCAGTTTCATGGTTAAGAGGACATTGGGAATTTCTTTATATCAACTTTATTGTAAGTTTCCAAAAGCAGTTTGCAATTAAAATCAGCTTCAGAAGTTAAATTATTGAATTATTATTATTTATTCCATCATTTTCAGATGAACTGCCTCGATCTGGGTTGAATGCAGTGTGGCTGTAAACATTTAAAATAACAGCTGACACAAACTACTTAACAACTTTGAACAACGTTTATGTGTTTGAAACATTTGGTGTGAGGCCAGTCTGGATTAGTACATTTAAAAATAATAATGAAGTGTACTACTGTTAGCAATATGACAAGAGAGCATCAGAAAAGCTGGTTTATTGCAGAAACACTGATTGTGTCCCATTAAAACAATAATAACTCATGTCAAAGTCAGAAATCCACATAACGAAAACATCATTTTAATGAATATTGGACAAATTATATGGTGGAGAAATGTATGTCCTGTAAAATATACATATATAATCTAATGTAAATATGATTATTGGCTTTTAATTGCACTATTGACAGTAAATGTGCTCCTATTCTTTCTTTAATGTTTATTTCAGCTTTATCCATAAATGCAAAGTAGCTGTAAACATCAGAGAAATATGCCGTGCATGTAGAATGAGTTTATACACTTGTTCATGTTAATTATACTTTAAAATGTTTTAACGAGTTTGCAGCGTTTTAAGCGCACTAATGACGGTGACTGTGTTTGGTATTTGCAACACTTTGTCATTATCTGCTTAGCTGTATCGATCCCAAACAAAGTGAGGGGACAGCCTGTTAAAAAAAGAAGAATGCATCTTTAAGGATTTGGTAATGAATGGGTGGAAGAGTAGCTTCATTCAGCTCCCTCCTCTTCTTTCTGTGCCCACCCTGCCCCCCAGCACACCATTACAATGCAGGACCCCATCCCCCCCAACACACACACACATTAACACACACTCCCTGCCCTGCCCCCTGAGAAACACAGGCAGGGGTGGGTGTGTGTGGGTGGGTTTCCCCAACTATTTAAGCAGATTCCAACAGATGGTCGAAGAACTTTCCTCCTGGGGGTCACGTTGCTCTTTCCCTCTCTCTCAACGGACCTGACTGCTTCATTTCTCTCCCTAAGCAGTTTCTCTTCCCCTGACCCTCTGAGAAAAAACCTTCGAAAGGCCAAACTGAAATCTCAAGTTTTGCCTCAGACCTTTTCTCTGTCGTCTCAGCTCCCCAAAAGACCAGACTGTCCATCTCGCCTCCTTCTCTTCGGACCCAGAAACTTTTTGTCCTCCCCAGCGGTCCTCCACTGTGGGATCAGACATCCAGCTCCTTCACCCAGCGAGGACGGTGGAGCGAATCATGCCCTCCGATTTTCTAACGCCTTTCCTGGAACTGGATGAGGAGTTCTGCAAGGTGAGAGCAAGTTTTATCACGTAACATCTAAAGTTCATGTCCGGGGTTAAATAAGTGAAGTGGTGAAACGTTGTAATGCCTGTTTGATTAACAGGTTCTATATTTGGATGCATTCTCATTCATTTTAGAGTTTTGGGGAAATTTATGTTAAAAGAAGTTTACTGCAGCTTTTGAAGGATTAAAATATCTGTTTGTATCTGTGAGGAGCAAAGTGAAAAAGATAAAAATGAAAATATGCATGTAAATGTCATGTTAGTGTAAAGTGTAAAGACTGAAACTATCACTTTATAAATTGGATTTTTAATCCCAGATTGTTTAAAAATGTTTTTTAATTTATCACATTTTCAGGATAAAACCTCATCGAGTAAACTTCTAGTCCGGTTCATCAGTTTATTGATTTAGCTGCAGCTTTAAAATCTCCTTTCAGCTCGACTTGGCGCTGCAGGTCTCGCTCCAGCGCTCCAGGAATGCAGAAAGCTCACGTCTATTCTTCTCCTCTCTCCTTTTGTGTGACAGAATTTCCGCGGCCTGGAGGCGACAGATGGCTCGCCCACTGCCTCACAGCAGCAACGGCAGCAGCACAGTCTTAGAGTCCTGGGCTTCCAGCGTCGTCATTCTCTCTGCCCCGTGACCCTCCCCAACTCCAAGTTCAACAGCAGCAGCAGCAGCAGCAGCAGCAGCAGCTCTGAGATGACAGACTCACCCTGCTGGGGGATCAACATGGCTTCCACTCCGCAGTGGAGCAGGGAGAGCCAGCTTCCCCGCTCAGCGCTCAGCCACATCCCCTTCAGAGTCGACCGTTCAGTCAGCATGATCGAGGGCAACGTCAGCAGCCTGGGAGCCAGAGAAGACAAAATGTCGAATGTGTCCCCTCCACTGCTGCTCCCTCCACCAGGTCTCTGCATCAGCAACACCTCTCTCTCCTCCACTGCTTCCCCCTCTGCCTCCAGACCCCCGGCCCCTTCACCTCACATCTCCACTAGGTACAAGACCGAACTCTGTCGCACCTATGAGGAAAGCGGAACCTGCAAGTACGGCACCAAATGCCAGTTCGCCCATGGCATGGATGAGCTGAGAGGCCTCAGCAGGCACCCCAAGTACAAGACGGAGCCGTGCCGCACTTTCCACACGATAGGCTTCTGCCCGTACGGCGCCCGCTGCCACTTCATCCACAACGCCGATGAGCTCCTGGCTGCAAACACGGCGGCGCCTCCTCAGAAACAGAAGCTGAGGCCTCCTCTGCTGCGTCACAGCCTCAGCTTCGCAGGCTTCTCCTCCTCCACACAGACTTTCCAACCCGTTGAGGAGTCACAGCCTTCTTCCCTCCTCTTCACCCGGGCCTCCTCTGTCTCCCCGTCTCCATCCTCCACAGGGAGCCCAGAGCTCCTGTCTCCTCTCTTCCCTGAGCCGGGGGCGCTGAAGCATTGCCCATACCCCTTCTCTGGCATCACCGACCTGGCAGGAGACAGCAGCGATTCAGCTCTGCGCTTCTACGCTGTGACCGACTCCGTCAGCGCCAAGTGTCCCACCTCTACTTTCACCTCCAAGAACCCAAACCTCCCGTACCACCTCCCCCAGCAGATGCCAGTGTCCTTCAATGCCCCACCTGGCCTCCAGCGCTGCTCCTCAGCAGACTCCCTCTCCGAGGAAGGCTACACCTCCTCCTGCTCCCTCAGCTCTTCCTCTAGTGGCACAGAGTCACCAAGCTTTGAAGGCCGGCGCCTGCCCATCTTCAGCCGCCTGTCTGTTTCAGACGAGTAGGGAAGGGTTTTACCACGGGGCTGAATCATTCAGGGACAGATGGTCTAATTGTTTAACTCTGTGTGACCGGTTCAGATTCAAGTCACTAAGAATTCAAACATTAGGTTTTCACTTCCTCCCTTGATCCGGCCGGTAAACGTAACTCACTTTGTGCATATTGCATTTCTCATCCAAGCAGCTGTAGCGCTGCTCAGTGTTTGTCCAGTTTTAGCTGACTTCCCTTCTTTTGTTTTTATTGTTATTTTTGTAAGGTTGTTTTTTTATGCCGTTGTTACTGCTGTATACTGTTGTATACCCGTTTTTAGAGACGATACCTGGAGGGTACTTCCCTCAGCTGTTCCTGCTCGGTGGGAAGTTCTGTGTGAGAATTTCCCGTACCCTGATTTAAGAAGGATCGGTCCTGTTTGCCCTGCGTATGACTGGCTGTGTTGGTTTTTTTACAGATCTTATTTCTTATTTGACTCCCTGCAAAACGTTTCAGCCGCGTCTGCCTGCAGCACTTCTCCAGTCATGCTAAGGGCTCTCCGACTGTATGAACCATCCTCTCTTTGAGTGAGAGAGTTAAAAACTGTACGATGTCACTGATTGATGAATTGATTGCTTGAATGGCCGTGGCCACTTGATTGTATTTGTCAGCTAAACTGCCTTAGCAACAACAACAACAAAAAGACTAGCACATGTGTAGGTCACTGACTCTCTAGTTACCAAAGCTGATGTTAGATTTGCCCTAACCTACTTAGTACTGTTAACACCTAGCCTAGCCTTTAGCCATGACATCTAATATACAGTGTTATGACTATTATTATTATTGCTTAACACTTTTATAGACATATTTATTGCTTTTTTTTTTGTATAATTTGTGGTTTCTGTCGGAGTTTTGATGATGCTTTATGTTCATGATGTCCATCTGCTTTTTTTTTTTTTTAAATGCTATCCTGTAGCTTTAAGATGCTGATGGAGAGGAGAGGACAGGAGGTGAAGACAAACATTTTGGCATTCTATATGTATGTTGCCTTATTGGCTATCAGGCCTGGCAGAAATCAAGACTCGCTGAATGTTCACATCAGAGACGGAGAGTCTGAACTTTGTGCTGTTGGTGTGAGCAGACAGAGTCTCCTCTCCTCCCCGTGACGCTTCACACCTCTGACAAAAAAACAAAGAGTGTTAACTTTTCATCTTCCACGTGTGACTAATCTGTGTGTATCAGGACTGCTGTGGTCTGTGTGTGGATCATTCCTACCTGTGTGATGTAAACAGACAGGTGAGAAGGTCACCTGTGTTTATAGTGGATGTTTATCTATCAGAGTTGCCTCGACGACGACGATGAGTTTTTTTAGGCCGAACCTCTGTTGCACGCTAGCTAGCTAGCTCACTCTCTGAGCGGTGGGTGAAATCACGTGAGTTCAAATGAGAAATCAGGCAAATCAGATTTTTTTTGGATTGTTTGTTTTTGTCACTGAAATCCACTCAACCTGCCCCGATGAGTCCACGGACGCTTGTTGTTGCTTCTTGTGAGCTTGACTTGACAGCAAGCCGTTTTTTTTTTTTTTTTCATTTTTTTGTAACTTTTGTTAACTTAAATTCTTATTTATTTTGTTTTTCAAAGCAAAACCTATATTGTGTCGTTTGATATCGTGTTTTTTGTTTTTTTTACGTAATTTAAGTGCATTTATTGTTTACATTCCATGGGTTATGTTGATATCCTAGCTCTTTATCTTAATATATTTGTCCATCTTTATTTCAAAATAAAAGTCTTTGGAAAATAAGAGCTCTGTGGTCATGTATCTCATTAACTAATACAACATGCAACATAAATACAGAAGACTTGAAGACATGATATTCCGCTCTTTTACTCTCCTCTCCTACATCACCTGCTTCTCTTTTCTTGCAGCTCATACATTTTATGCCTGTGTCCTGCGAGATCATGTTCGATGATGGAAATGGTCTGAACTCTCACACTGATGCAGTTAAAGGCAGTTCGGCCTTCTGCAGAGAAGATTAGTGTGAACTGGATGCGTGAACATCAGAGGCACACAGAATTAATCTCTCAGTGCTAATTAAACATAATTTGTCTTTGGACTTTTCTAATGTAAGTGCTAACAGTGTGTTTTTCTGTGTGTAACATAAACTATGAGAAGTTGGAAGCTCAGTAAAAGTTTAAAAATCTTTGTGGTTAACATGGTGGAATAACACAAATGTTCCTTTTTTGGGTGAAGCGTTCCCACGAACGTCACTTTAAAATGCTGCCGGTGTTCGGATGGGCCTTTACGATCATCTGTGTCTCATTGACACACAAAAGGAACAAAGATGAACTCTTTCTCTTACTCTCTGCGTTCAGGGAATCTCCCAGCCCTCCCCTCCATGTGTGTGTGTGTGTGTGTGTGTGTGTTTATGTGTGTGTGTGTGGGAAGAGGAGTGAGTTTTGTTGCAACTGGTCTGAACAGAAACATTAAGAGTGACTGACACTGAGGAGAATGTTTGGGCAACAGATGCTCGAACAAAGACTTCCCGGCACACAATGGGACACGGAGATACTTGTGACTGATTTCCATCTATTCACACAAAGTGGAGCAGAAGTTGACGTCCTCCCCTGTGTGTGTGTGTGTGTGTGTGTGTGTGTGTGTGTGTGTGTGTGTGTGTGTGTGTGTGTGTGTGTGTGTGTGTGTGTGTGTGTGTGTGTGTGTGTGTGTGTGTCCACAATGTTATTGGCAACATTTACCTTCTGTTATCACTGATACATTAACATGTAAACAGCATCTTTTGGCTTCATAGCAACACATTGTACAATCTGATCATATGTTATGAAGAATCTTAATCATAGTGGAGTAAGACGTAGTGTAATGAAATCAAAACATTGAACTGGAACCAGCTGTCACTCCCAAATCAAGGATTCAAGGATTCAAGGATTCAAGGAGTTTTATTTGTCATTACACACATGTAAACATGGGATGCAACGAAATTGGTTTCCCCTGGTCCTGGAGCAGCCCAATATCCAAATATAAAATAAAATAAAATATAAAATAAAATAAAAAAATATATATATATGTATATATAGAAGATAAAATATAAAAGCCAACCAGGACTGAAATTATGAAGATTAAACTAAACTAAAACCAACTGTGAGAAACACAAAGATGTTTATCTTCATTTGTATATGTGCATATACCTGTAATTATATATTATATATATATGTAATTTATATTATATATATGTTATTGTGGAAGTTAAAATGATGTGAAAATGTAAAAAACTAAAGTATATGTGTGATTCCTCGGTGGGGGCAGTTGGTGTTGTGTGTGTGTGTGTGTGTGTGTTGTGTGTGTGTGTGTGTGTGTGGTGTGTGTGTGTGGTGTTTGTGTGTGTGTGTGTGTGTGTGTGTTGGCATTCAGCTGAGGGCAGACTGAGGATTTCCCTCTGGTGAATGAATAACAGTAGAGTGAAGCAGGAGCAGACTCCCACAACCCCCATGGCTACTTACCATTCAACACCCGTGGTTGTTTGTGTGTGTTTGTGTGTGTGTGTGCATGAATGTGTGTGTGTCTCTGTAAGACCTTAAAAAGGCCAGGGGCCATCCCTGTGCAGCCCCTCGACCCCTCCCTCCCCTCCTGGTCATGCAGGCCTTTTGTGTTTCCCTGCTTTCCCTTTTCAGTCTAACATCTGTATGCTAATGCGCTTCAATGGGAATGGACTGGAATCATCCTGGGAGAGAGGGTGAGGGGCGGCTTCCCTGTGTGTGTGTGTGTGTGTGTGTGTGTGTGTGTGTAGAGCTGGGGGTGAATGAAGTA